>JBAMJR010000502.1:72500-85804 GCA_038501785.1 Myoxocephalus aenaeus | reverse complement strand
TATATTATATATATACATATACATACATACATACATACATACATACATGCGCGCGCATGCAAAACGGTGAATAAACATTTATTGACTTATTCATTGTAATTTTGTTCAGGGTTCCAGAAACCCGCTCCGCGTTCAGGACCTGAAGATCTTGTCTGCCGACAGCGAACAGACTCGGACGTGTTGGACGTCGGCGTTCCGGCTCTTCAAGGTGTCGTGTGTTCACTCTTCGGTTTACATGTATGTTCTTATCGTTAACTCTACATGTATGTTAACACCTGCACTGTGCGTCCAGTACGGGAAGCAGCTCCAGTCTAACTACCAGCTGTCACAGTCGGCCCGAAGAACCTGGAAGAAACCCAGCGGGCGGACGCCAAGGTGAGCGGCTGGTCACATGACCCTCTGACGTCACGTGACCCTCTGACGTCACGTGACCCTCTGACGTCACGTGACCCTCTGACGTCACGTGACCCTCTGACGTCACGTGACCCTCTGACGTCTTCTCCTTAAACTGAACTCTCTCTCTCTCTCTCTCTCTCAGGCCACGTCAGAGTCCAGTCTGGTCGCCATGGACTTCTCAGGGAAGACCGGAGGACGGGTCATCGAGAACCCCACGGAGGCCGAGAGCGCCGAGAGGAGGAGGGACAGGCCTGGAGGGTGAGGAAGAGGAGGAGGAGGAGGGAGGAGGGACAGGCCTGGAGGGTGAGGAAGAGGAGGAGGAGGAGGGAGGAGGGAGGAGGGACAGGCCTGGAGGGTGAGGAAGAGGAAGAGGAGGAGGAGGAGGGAGGAGGGACAGGCCTGGAGGGTGAGGAAGAGGAAGAGGGACAGGCCTGGAGGGTGAGGAGGAGGAGGAGGAGGGACAGGCCTGGAGGGTGAGGAAGAGGAGGAGGAGGAGGAGGAGGGAGGAGGGACAGGCCTGGAGGGTGAGGAAGAGGAAGAGGGACAGGCCTGGAGGGTGAGGAGGAGGAGGAGGGACAGGCCTGGAGGGTGAGGAAGAGGAGGAGGAGGAGGGACAGGCCTGGAGGGTGAGGAAGAGGAGGAGGGAGGACAGGCCTGGAGGGTGAGGAAGAGGAGGAGGGAGGACAGGCCTGGAGGGTGAGGAAGAGGAGGAGGAGGGACAGGCCTGTGAGGGTGAGGAAGAGGAAGAGGGACAGGCCTGGAGGGTGAGGAGGAGGAGGAGGAGGAGGGACAGGCCTGGAGGGTGAGGAAGAGGAGGAGGAGGAGGAGGAGGGACGAGGGACAGGCCTGGAGGTGAGGAGGAGGAGGAGGAGGGACAGGCCTGGAGGGTGAGGAAGAGGAGGAGGAGGAGGAGGGACAGGCCTGGAGGGTGAGGAAGAGGAGGAGGGAGGACAGGCCTGGAGGGTGAGGAAGAGGAGGAGGGAGGACAGGCCTGGAGGTGTGAGGAAGAGGAGGAGGAGGACAGGCCTGGAGGGTGAGGAAGAGGAGGAGGAGGGACAGGCCTGGAGGGTGAGGAGGAGGAGGAGGAGGAGGAGGGAGGAGGGACAGGCCTGGAGGGTGAGGAGGAGGAGGAGGAGGAGGAGGAGGAGGGACAGGCCTGGAGGGTGAGGAAGAGGAGGAGGAGGAGGAGGAGGGACAGGCCTGGAGGGTGAGGAAGAGGAAGAGGAGGAGGAGGAGGGACAGGCCTGGAGGAGGAGGAGGAGGAGGAGGGACAGGCCTGGAGGGTGAGGAGGAGGAGGAGGAGGAGGAGGAGGAGGGACAGGCCTGGAGGGTGAGGAGGAGGAGGAGGAGGGACAGGCCTGGAGGGTGAGGAAGAAGAGGAAGAAGAGGAAGAAGAGGAAGAAGAGGAGGAGGAGGAGGAGGGACAGGCCTGGAGGGTGAAGAAGAGGAAGAAGAGGAAGAGGAGGAGGAGGGAGGAGGGACAGGCCTGGAGGGTGAGGAAGAGGAAGAAGAGGAAGAAGAGGAGGAGGAGGAGGAGGGACAGGCCTGGAGGGTGAGGAAGAAGAGGAAGAGGAAGAGGAGGAGGAGGAGGGAGGAGGGACAGGCCTGGAGGGTGAGGAAGAGGAGGAGGAGGGACAGGCCTGGAGGGTGAGGAGGAGGAGGAGGAGGAGGGGGACAGGCCTGGAGGGTGAGGAAGAGGAGGAGGAGGGACAGGCCTGGAGGGTGAGGAAGAGGAGGAGGAGGAGGAGGAGGGACAGGCCTGGAGGGTGAGGAAGAGGAGGAGGAGGAGGGAGGAGGGAGGAGGGACAGGCCTGGAGGGTGAGGAAGAGGAAGAGGAGGAGGAGGAGGGAGGAGGGACAGGCCTGGAGGGTGAGGAAGAGGAAGAGGGACAGGCCTGGAGGGTGAGGAGGAGGAGGAGGAGGGAGGAGGAGGAGGGAGGAGGGACAGGCCTGGAGGGTGAGGAAGAGGAAGAGGGACAGGCCTGGAGGGTGAGGAGGAGGAAGAGGGACAGGCCTGGAGGGTGAGGAGGAGGAGGAGGAGGGACAGGCCTGGAGGGTGAGGAAGAGAGGAGGAGGAGGAGGAGGAGGGAGGAGGGACAGGCCTGGAGGGTGAGGAAGAGGAAGAGGGACAGGCCTGGAGGGTGAGGAGGAGGAGGAGGAGGGACAGGCCTGGAGGGTGAGGAGGGAGGAGGAGGAGGGAGGAGGAGGAGGAGGAGGAGGAGGAGGGACGAGGGACAGGCCTGGAGGGGGAGGAGGAGGAAGGAGGAGGAGGAGGGACGAGGGACAGGCCTGGAGGGTGAGGAAGAGGAAGAGGGACAGGCCTGGAGGGTGAGGAGGAGGAGGAGGGACAGGCCTGGAGGGTGAGGAGGAGGAGGAGGAGGGAGGAGGAGGAGGAGGAGGAGGAGGAGGGACGAGGGACAGGCCTGGAGGAGGAGGAGGGAGGAGGAGGAGGGAGGAGGAGGAGGAGGGACGAGGGACAGGCCTGGAGGAGGAGGAGGAGGAGGAGGGAGGAGGAGGAGGAGGAGGGACGAGGGACAGGCCTGGAGGGTGAGGAGGAGGAGGAGGGACAGGCCTGGAGGGTGAGGAAGAGGAGGAGGAGGAGGGACAGGCCTGGAGGGTGAGGAAGAGGAGGAGGGAGGACAGGCCTGGAGGGTGAGGAAGAGGAGGAGGGAGGACAGGCCTGGAGGGTGAGGAAGAGGAGGAGGAGGGACAGGCCTGGAGGGTGAGGAAGAGGAAGAGGGACAGGCCTGGAGGGTGAGGAGGAGGAGGAGGAGGAGGAGGAGGGAGGAGGGACAGGCCTGGAGGGTGAGGAGGAGGAGGAGGAGGAGGGACAGGCCTGGAGGGTGAGGAAGAGGAGGAGGAGGAGGAGGAGGAGGAGGAGGACGAGGGACAGGCCTGGAGGGTGAGGAGAGGAGGAGGAGGAGGGACAGGCCTGGAGGGTGAGGAAGAGGAGGAGGAGGGACAGGCCTGGAGGGTGAGGAAGAGGAGGAGGAGGGACAGGCCTGGAGGTGTGAGGAAGAGGAGGAGGAGGGACAGGCCTGGAGGGTGAGGAAGAGGAGGAGGAGGGACAGGCCTGGAGGGTGAGGAGAGGAGGAGAGGGACAGGCCTGGAGGGTGAGGAAGAGGAGGAGGAGGGACAGGCCTGAGGGTGAGGAAGAGGAGGAGGAGGGACAGGCCTGGAGGGTGAGGAAGAGGAGGAGGGAGGACAGGCCTGGAGGGTGAGGAAGAGGAGGAGGGAGGACAGGCCTGGAGGGTGAGGAAGAGGAGGAGGAGGGACAGGCCTGGAGTGTGAGGAAGAGGAGGAGGAGGAGGAGGAGGGACAGGCCTGGAGGGTGAGGAAGAGGAAGAGGAGGAGGAGGAGGGACAGGCCTGGAGGAGGAGGAGGAGGAGGAGGGACAGGCCTGGAGGGTGAGGAGGAGGAGGAGGAGGAGGAGGAGGGACAGGCCTGGAGGGTGAGGAGGAGGAGGAGGAGGGACAGGCCTGGAGGGTGAGGAAGAAGAGGAAGAAGAGGAAGAAGAGGAAGAAGAGGAGGAGGAGGAGGAGGGACAGGCCTGGAGGGTGAAGAAGAGGAAGAAGAGGAAGAGGAGGAGGAGGGAGGAGGGACAGGCCTGGAGGGTGAGGAAGAGGAAGAAGAGGAAGAAGAGGAGGAGGAGGAGGAGGGACAGGCCTGGAGGGTGAGGAAGAAGAGGAAGAGGAAGAGGAGGAGGAGGAGGGAGGAGGGACAGGCCTGGAGGGTGAGGAAGAGGAGGAGGAGGGACAGGCCTGGAGGGTGAGGAGGAGGAGGAGGGGGGACAGGCCTGGAGGGTGAGGAAGAGGAGGAGGAGGGACAGGCCTGGAGGGTGAGGAAGAGGAGGAGGAGGAGGGAGGAGGGACAGGCCTGGAGGGTGAGGAAGAGGAGGAGGAGGAGGGAGGAGGGAGGAGGGACAGGCCTGGAGGGTGAGGAAGAGGAGGAGGAGGGACAGGCCTGGAGGGTGAGGAAGAGGAGGAGGAGGGACAGGCCTGGAGGGTGAGGAAGAGGAGGAGGAGGGACAGGCCTGGAGGGTGAGGAAGAGGAGGAGGAGGGACAGGCCTGGAGGGTGAGGAAGAGGAGGAGGAGGGACAGGCCTGGAGGGTGAGGAAGAGGAGGAGGAGGGACAGGCCTGGAGGGTGAGGAAGAGGAGGAGGAGGGACAGGCCTGGAGGGTGAGGAAGAGGAGGAGGAGGGACAGGCCTGGAGGGTGAGGAAGAGGAGGAGGAGGGACAGGCCTGGAGGGTGAGGAAGAGGAGGAGGAGGGACAGGCCTGGAGGGTGAGGAAGAGGCCTCCTCTGCTCCTCTAGAGGAGGTCTAGCGGAGCAGAGATTAACAAGCTGATGTTTCTGCTTCTTCACAGAGGAGAGAAGCTCTGAGGTGCAGTCTGCCCAACATGAACGCTGCAGCCAGACCCGAGTCCTGTAAGTCCACTTGAGGAGAGACCAGGTCCAGACCAAGACCTGGGTCTGGACCTGGACCTGGTCCTGGGTCTGGACCTGGACCTGGTCTCCTGTACTTCTGAAATACATTACAATTGTCTCTTGTAATTACTCGCCTGCTTTTGAAATTTTATTTATAGTCTAGATTTTTATTGATTTTTTTACTCGTCCTCACTTGACCCGGAGGGTGGGAGGTGAGGAGGCGCGGCGTGCTCCCTCTCCTCCTCTCCCTCGCCTCCTCTCCCTCTCCTCCTCTCCCTCGCCTCCTACCCTCACCTCCTCCTCACCTCCTCCTTCATGTTTGTTCCTCTGCAGCCGTCCACAGGTCTCAGCCCTGGTTCCACGGCGGGGTGTCCAGGAAGGACACGCAGCGGCTGATCGAGAAGCAAGGCCTCGTGGACGGGTGAGTGACCCGGTGGGTGACCTGGTGGGTGACCTGGTGACCCGGTTGGTGACCCGGTGGGTGACCCGCTCTCCCCCTTCAGGGGGCGTCTCCTTAACGAGTGTTTGTCTGCAGGATGTTCCTGATCCGGGAGAGCCAGCAGCACGTGCAGTGCTTCGTGCTGTCGCTGTGCTACAAGCTGAAGCCCAAGCACTACCTGGTGATCCCTGTGAGTGAGCACACACACACACACACACACACACACACACACACACACCCTAGCGTGCGTCCTAACCGCGGCTGTGTCCCGCAGTGCGAGGACGACGGCAGGACGTACTTCACCATGGACGATGGCGTGACGCTCTTCATCGACCTGCTGCAGCTGGTGGAGTTCCACCAGATCAACAAGGGCATCCTGCCCGTCTGCCTCAAGCACCCCTGTGTCTGCGTGTCGCTGTGAGGCCGCTTCACCTCGGGGTGGGGGGGGCACCCTCCTCCCCCCCTCCTCCTCCTCCTCAGGGTGGGGGGGGCACCCGGAGACGAGGCTCCAACACGTCTGCTTGCGTCTCAGAGTTGATGAACTGGATTCTGTGGCAGTCGGTGTGACGATGATCTTTGGACTCTAGGCCACGCCCCCTCTTTTGTGTGTGTGTGTGTGTGTATACACCTTTTTTTTTAAACTTTATTTTTTAATCAAGCCGCGTCGGCCTCTGCTCGTCCTGACCATTGCTCCGTAATGCGGTCGTGTTCTTTCCACTGGACCGAGCCGGCCCTGACGGAGCGCTCGTGGCCACCAGAGGGCGCTCCGAGTCAACGAGTCTTCTTTCTGGAATGGACTTTTGATATTTTTATAACCGTGAAAATGACCCAGGTTGCAAATCATGTAGCACGTAAGACGGGTTTGTACACTAACGTTCTCTTTTGTACTTTTTTAAAAGCGATCTTTTGCACAACGATGTTCTCTTGTGATGTTTAAAGAACCAAATGTATGAATGCAAACGGGTTTTATGAGGGTTTCTACCTTGAAACCTAGTGAGGAAGACCATGAGATCTGGTTAAAGCTCTGGGGAAACACCGAGACCTCATGGTAACGCTTTATTTTAGTAGAAAGTATTGCCAACATGATATTTAATTCCAGGTAACTTCTTGGGAAGACGCACATTTAACATGAAGTGTTTCTAACGTTGTTGTTTTACTTGAATATTTGCACTCGCTGTTTGCTTTTTATCATGAAGATCTTTTTCTTAGACTGTCTTTTTATTTTTTATAAGTAGGGTTTGTTAGTTTTATATATCATTTTCAGACCTGTTTTTTATGTTGAATAAACCATTTCATATTAAACCAATTTTCATAAATTTCACTTGTCTGTGTATTTGAATGAATATATACGTTATTAATACCCAAGGGGAAGTTTGTCAGAGTAGCAGCAATTTACAGACTAAAAGCAACATATTAAAAACAACAGGGATTTTATATATATATATAAAAAAAAAGCTGGGATGAAAGTTATGTGCAGAGTATTATTTAGGAAATAAATTAAACAATAGAGAAGTGCAATAATGCAAAGTGTATGTACTGGCAAGTCTAAACCAAGAAAACGTCTCATACTTTATTTAATCATTATTTGATGTGGAATTATCACCAAATACAAACATGAGGAGAAAAGTCCAAACAGAAATACATTTGTTTCTTCACAACCTCTCGGTCCTCTGGCGACCCTTTGGAGGGGCCCGACCCTCATGTTGAGAACCACTGGACCAAACTGGAAGTAGCGCCACCTGGAGTGGACACTGGTTTGGTACCTCAACTCATGAAGGAGTATTTATACACATTAATACAGTATTTATACACTGGTATTACTGGTTTTACTTGTACAGTTCTGCTGCTAAAGGCCTGAACTGACTTCCTGTGAGACGCTGAGCTCTTCTCTCTCCTCCTCTTCCTCGCCTCCTCTTCCTCCATTTTTATATATTTATGTACCATTAATGCACATTACTAAATTGGCTTCATCCCCAGAGGCTCAGTGCTTTCTGGCCTCACAGGATTCATGGATCCATGACCTCTATAATAAGAGTGTGTGTGTATATATGTGTGTGTGTGTGTGTGTGTGTGTGTAATATATATATATATATGTATATGTATGTATATGATGTAGCCCCGCCCCTAAAGCGTCCCCTCCTTTATGGTCTGTTTGACTCTAAATGACCATAATTTACTAAATGAACATCATGCTGTATTGAAGAAGACTTGAAACTAGAGATTGAGACATAAACTCATGTTTACAATGTTTACTGAGGGGAATACATCAAGAGAAGTAGAGTCATTTATATAGACTTCTATACAACCAGAGGAGTCACCCCCTGGTGGTCAGGAGAGAGAATGCAGCTTCAACACATGAAGTATAGACTTCTATACAACCAGAGGAGTCACCCCCTGGTGGTCAGGAGAGAGAATGCAGCTTTACCACATGAAGCATATACTTCTATACAACCAGAGGAGTCACCTCCTGGTGGTCAGGAGAGAGAATGCAGCTTTACCACATGAAGCATAGACTTCTATACAACCAGAGGAGTTGCCCCCTGGTGGTCAGGAGAGAGAATGCAGCTTTAATCATAATTTTTCTGTCTATCTCTGATATTATTAAATTATTATACCGTTTTACATTTCTCGTGGTAACGTTTTCTCAGCACTAAGCAGAGGAAGTGCTGCCCGGCCTGATTTAAAGTCGGATGATTATAAAACCATTATCAGGCCCAGAACTAGACTAACTTAAAAAAAAAAACCTGGACTGAGTCCTGTGGAGCTGATTGGTGGAGCAACATGAAAGGCAGCCTGGAGGTTATTGTGGAGCGATCCCAGATCTGCTGCTCCGCGGCTTCAGAAGCCACTGACCTACTCTGTGTGTGTGTGTGTGTGTGTGTGTGTGTGTGTGTGTGTGTGTGTGTCGTTAAACACCAGTGTGCCCGGGGAACCCTTCCTCTCCGCTGCAGCCCTTCTCTGGCGGAGGGGTTGCTATGGCAACACTATTTTATTTTTTTAATTTATTTTTTTGGGGCTGGCCAGGTAAACGAGTGAAAAGAAGACAAGGCGGAAGGAATGTGGGTCAAAGAGGAGCTTCATTTCATTCTCAGAAAATTCTCTGCAACTTAATTGCCACATTTTTCTTTTTCAGTCATTTTTTTTTTAAGTTGGTCCCAGCGTGACAAAAAATACACAGAATAACAGCAGGTATCATCAAAAAGTACAAAAGTATTGACATTAAAATGTTCTTAAAGTACTGAATTAAAAGTTCCCTTTCTGCAGATCGGCCGTTTTAAGAATAATAAATATTATTGGATTCTAATTGTTGATGCATGAACTTTACTCAGAAGCTGGTTTAGGAGGTAATTGTATTTAATGTACTTTATATATAGCGCGGGTCGCTTTAATCTATAATATTCAATCATAATCTGATCTTATTTTCTATTAAGAATCAGAATCAACAAAGTAAGATATCAAATAGATGTCGTGGAGTAAAAAGTACAGTATTTAATAAGATGTAAAGTACCTGTAAACTGGGACAGAAGCGTAACAGCATCCTGATGCTAACTGGTCCCAGTAGGCGTCCCACATGTTTACCAGTAGCTGCTGGTGCCGGTATCACTGGGCTCACTGGGAGGCAACGGGCAGCTTGTTGTTGTTTCTGGTTTGTTGCCGCGTTCCTGCAACCAAACTGGTACTAAATGTTGATTTGACGCCGCTGACCGCTGAATTATGTTATGCAGTTTCATTTGAACCAAAAATGTAAACTCCTCATGTATTTCTGGGACGGAGAGCAGGACAGTGATGTGAAATACTTTGTATCTCAACAACAACCCGTCATAAACAACCCGGTCCAATCGGGCTTTTGCTATAAAGATATCAAAGCAAAGATGAAACTGTATCAGGGATATTGTTTCAGGAGAATTATAGTGAAACTACTTTACAAGACTTCTGGCATGCAGTTTATCTCCAGATATCAAAGCACGAGGAGGCTGGCTTTTAGTGGAGAAGAAGCCGGAGAACAATATTTCTTTAGAACGTTGACGTTAACGGCTTTCATTGTAAAGTATGAAAGTCAGAATATTGCTTCTGTAACGTAATGAGATTAGAGGTGTTTCACACCCTTTTCCTGTCGGCCTGTTCTTTTGCTTTTCGGAATTTGGGACTTTTGTTGGTTTCAGACGAATCAAACATGGCTTCCTGGTCCGTTGAGGAGCTCAGAATTAAACGTTTTTTTTTTTTTTACAGGATTTGTTTCAAGTAAACGGTTTAATTTTAGAATGTTTTTGATGAAATATCCAAAATGTAAGCTTTGCTTTGGTTGTATTTTCTGATAGAAGCGTTCGTCACACACGATGTGTTCAAGAACCGTGGAAAAAAATGACAATCTGAGTATTATGACAGTTTTACAGCTTCTGGCGCCGATAAACGTTGAGCAGTTTCAGGGTTCAGCTGGACTTTGATTTGGTATCAGTGTTTGTGAAGAGCAGCTGGCGGCTGAAGCCGATCACATGATGCTGAAGGAACTCGTTCCTTTGGGTCGGCACCTTTTCCTCCTGATTGATTACAGAGTCGATGTTTGAGCTTCCAGTGTTTACTGTGACTCAGCTGTTTGAGTCTTTAGTCCTAGTCCACATCTGTGTGAAGTCTAGAAGACTAGTCTGGAGTCTCTAGTCTGGAGTCTCTAGTCTGAAGTCTCTAGTCTGGAGTCTCTAGTCTGGAGTCTCTAGAAGAATAGTCTGATGCCTCTAGTCTGAAGTCTCTAGTCTGGAGACTGATGTCTCTAGTCTGAATCTCTAGAAGACTAGTCTGAAGTCTCTAGTCTGATGTCTCTAGAAGAATAGTCTGGAGTCTCTAGAAGAATAGTCTGAAGTCTGATGTCTCTAGACTGATGTATCTAGTCTGAAGTATCTAGAAAACTATAGTCGGATGTGTCTAGTCTGATGTCTCTAGTCTAAATCTCTAGAAGACTAGTCTGAAGTCTCTAGAAGACTAGTCTGAAGTCTCTAGTCTGAAGTATCTAGGAGACTATAGTCGGATGTGTCTAGTCTGGAGTCTCTAGAAGACATGTCTGATGTCTCTAGTCTGAAGTCTCTAGTCTGAAGTCTCTAGAAGACTAGTCTGAAGTCTCTAGTCTGAAGTCTCTAGAAGACTAGTCTGAAGTCTCTAGTCTGAAGTCTCTAGTCTGAAGTCTCTAGAAGACTAGTCTGATGTCTCTAGTCTGAAGTCTCTAGTCTGAAGTATCTAGGAGACTATAGTCGGATGTGTCTAGTCTGGAGTCTCTAGAAGACATGTCTGATGTCTCTAGTCTGAAGTCTCTAGAAGACTAGTCTGATGTCTCTAGAAGACTATTCTGAAGTCTCTAGTCTGAAGTCTCTAGTCTGAAATATCTAGGAGACTATAGCCGGATGTCTCTAGTCTGGAGTCTCTAGTCTGGAGTCTCTAGAAGACATGTATGATGTCTCTAGTCTGAAGTCTCTAGTCTGAAGTCTCTAGTCTGAAATATCTAGGAGACTATAGTCGGATGTCTCTAGTCTGGAGTCTCTAGAAGACATGTATGATGTCTCTAGTCTGAAGTCTCTAGAAGACTAGTCTGAAGTCTCTAGAAGACTAGTCTGAAGTTTCTAGTCTGAAGTCTCGAGAAGACTAGTCTGAAGTCTCTTGAAGACTAGTCTGATGTCTCTAGTCTGATGTCTCTAGAAGACTAGTCTGATGTCTCTTGTCTGATGTCTCTAGAAGACTAGTCTGAAGTCTCTCGAAGACTAGTATGGTGTCTCTAGAAGACTAGTCTGAAGTCTCTAGTCTGATGTCTCTAGAAGACTAGTCTGAAGTCTCTAGAAGACTAGTCTGAAGTCTCTAGTCTGATGTCTCTAGAAGACTAGTCTGAAGTCTCTAGTCTGATGTATCTAGAAGACTAGTCTGAAGTCTCTAGTCTGATGTCTCTAGAAGACTAGTCTGAAGTCTCTAGTCTGATGTCTCTAGAAGACTAGTCTGAAGTCTCTAGTCTGATGTATCTAGAAGACTAGTCTGAAGTCTCTAGAAGACTAGTCTGATGTCTCTAGTCTGATGTCTCTAGAAGACTAGTCTGAAGTCTCTAGTCTGAAGTCTCTAGAAGACTAGTCTCTAGTCTCTAGTCTGAAGTCTCTAGTCTGATGTCTCTAGAAGACTAGTCTGAAGTCTCTAGAAGACTAGTCTGAAGTCTCTAGAAGACTAGTCTCTAGTCTGAAGTCTCTAGAAGACTAGTCTCTAGTCTCTAGTCTGAAGTCTCTAGAAGACTAGTCTCTAGTCTCTAGTCTGAAGCCAGAAGACTAGTCCAGGTTTAAGGCACCACATGTTTCCATGTTACATCTTTGTTGTACATGTATATATTCATGTGCTCCTAAATGTCAGTGAAAATGTTGAGTCACACTTTACAGTCTGACCACAGACTCATAGAAACGCTCAAAATCAAGCAACAAAAACCCCCACAATGCACCACAGAGACAACTGGCATGAAAATATATATTCTTTAATAATTAACACCATTGAAGACATGTTAATTATCCTAAATTCTTTTAAAAAGAAGAAACAGGAGCTCTGTTTTAATACATGAAAAGCAGGAACCAGCTCATAAATAAGTGATTTGTGTGTTTTCGGGGCTGCAGGGAGGAAAACTCTGGAGAGGACTATTGAGCTGCTCGGGTATAGACTCATTAATTCTACAATGAAAGGATCATTTCTCTCATCCGAATTCACACTTCTCTCCATTTAATTCCACCGCCGGCAGCTAGGACCGTACATTAGGTTATGGAGTTATGTTATTGATCATGTGTGACGGGAAGACGACATTCAGAGGAACGCTTTTTAAAACATTTATGGGTCAACGAGCCGAGGGCAAAGTCAAGGAAGTCTTCAGCCGTTGTCTCTTTCATTTGCTTTTCTGAATCATTTAATAATAATAATAATAATTAAAAAGAGTGATTAATAAAAGTGTCCAGTCAGTCTGGGACGTCCTCAGAACGTGACCTACTTGCCGCTCACATCCATGCAAACAAACATCTGCCGGATTGTTGAGGAAGACCAAAATAGAACGAGTCAATTAAAACCAGCGACTAACCAAATAAAAAGACTTCTCCAGGCTCTGACAGCAGAATCCAGACGGTTCGAGCCCCCGCCGGCTCTTTCATCCTCCTGCAGAAACAAAAAGAGGATTTGATGTCGCAGACGTGCCCGGTGTGATGTGTGATAACGGATTTAATGCTTTAATGGCGGCGCGTTAGAGGTTCAGTCAGCCGTCACATGGTGTAGCAGCGGGAGGTCGAGGCTTTTGATGCCGTTGTTCCAAGTAATTAAATGTATCAAGGTGTGAATGCAATTACTGTGAAGCGCTCTTTGGTTTGATTGTCTTTGAAGCGCTCTCCTTCTCCGTTGCGTCTGGGGTCGAGTCCCTTTTCATCCTCCTTTTCCCACCAAGTCTTCTTCTTCTTCTTCTTCTTCTTCTTCTTCTGAAAGACTGTAGATGTGAGATGTGAAGACGGCCCAGTCTTACAGTTCTGTTGGATCCATCCTGTGCTCGACTCGACCCGCTTAACGTCACCAGCAGGTTCGGGGTCGACTCCCTGTGGTTTCCATCGCAGGTGACTGGTGGGACTGGGAATGCATGGCATGATGTCTGGAGACATTTGAGACAACGTGATGATGCAATATGCCGAAGCAGAAGAGCCTCCATGTTTTCAACGGTTATTAATGTGTGTTTCCATACTGTGGATGTATATATAATTACATATATTGAATTATATATACTGTGCGTGTATATATATGTGTGTGTGTGTGTGTGTGTGTGTGTGTTGTATTGATATATAAGATCCGTTATTACTGATTCTCATTTACGATTATGAGAAATATATTATTCATGCAGTCGAGGACACAAATAAACAGGTTTTAACTGTTTAAGATTCACATTTTTCATAATAATAAACTTAATTTGAATGGAAATCTTTCATACAAGAAATGCAGCACAAAGGGTTTTTCAATCGAGGTGATGTGACTTATTAAACATGAACTAGTATGTATATTTGCA
>JBAMJR010000502.1:27500-67500 GCA_038501785.1 Myoxocephalus aenaeus | reverse complement strand
ATTTGATTTATCGCCTAGTTCTATTTTAACAAAAGATATAAAAGCTAAATCTTCTTTAATCAACACCCACTTTTATAAAAGTTTTTTTAAACGGGTTTAAAACCAGTTTATTGTTCGACGGCTAAGTGGAACGCCTTCGTCGAGTTTCAACACTTTCAATCGTTTTAATTCACAGCTTCAACTTAAAACCCTTCGTCGGGCGACGTGCCTCTTCATCGGCAGTCTTCCTCTCTCCAGAAGACACGCCTCTTATCTCCCAGAGGCTCCGGCTGCAGGCGGAGAGGGCGAACTGGAGGTTTCACTATCTTTAATCTGTATTGATTTACATGATAAATCCTCCCTGCACACGTCTGTGTCGATGCTCCCAAAAGACCCTTTGGGAGATAAGATTTGTGAGGGAATATATATATATATATATATATATATATATATATATATATATATATATATATATATATATATATATATATATCAGTCTTCATCCTGCGACGGCGTCTCGCTCGCTGAGAGGATTAAAACTGAACAGAGCGTTTTTTTTTTTAAAACACCGAATACTCAAAGTTATCTCTTTTGTGCCGCCCTGACTGAGAGTCATGTCACCTCAATGACATCACAGAGCCCTTCCTCAGCTCCCCAGGAGGAAGAGGAGGAGGAGGAGGAGGAAGAGGAGGGGGGTGCAGCAGCAGATCAAGCATCCTGGAACCGCGAGTGACTGTGGAGCAAAGAGAGAGGAGAGGATCTGTCAGAGAGCAGCAGCCAAACGGCAGCTTCCCCAAAACTGTTGACAGGAGGAAGGAGATGGAGGGAGCCGGGTAGAGAGAGCATGAAGGGCACAGAGAGGGAGAGAGAGAGAGACAAAAAGTCAAGACTACATTTATTTTTTTGCTTCCAAAGGAACATTTGGTTCCAAGACGCTTCGTCGCTTCACAAAGCAACGAAGCGTCGGCTGACAGAGAAGGAGTGGAGCCCGTCGGAGCTCGGCAGCAGAAATAGTCCACGCTGGTGTTTTATGTTGTTGTCGCTTCACGTCTCGGAGCTTTGGATCCATAAATATCATAAAGCTGAGCTAACGAGTCCTCTGGCGCTGAAACCTGTTCTCGCCCAAAAACATTCACATGAAAGATCAAATCACTGTGAAGTTCAAACCTCCATCAATACTTCACACGAAACAGACTTAAAACACATATAATAATAATAATAATACTAATAATAATAACAATAATATTAAGAGTTCAGGATCTGGACATTCAGGGGTCGATCAATAGTCCCGAAGCTGGTTTTCTAAATGTTGAGAGTGATTCATCACAACTTTCAGTTTCAGCAACGACATTTGAACACTTTAAATAGTAAAATCCTCCAAAAAACATTCGTTCTGTCGCCGTTTGTATTGACTTAAAAATCTGAATCTTTGATAAATTAAACATTAACTTCTGATATATTACAGAACCTAACAGACCACATTGCAGCACTGAACCGTGAATCGTTGTATTTCTTTCGTACTGCGACTCATATTTAGCCCAAAATATGAGGACGGACGTTCATCGCTGCAGCCTCAAAACGCAACGCTGTGGAACCAGGTGTCGTGGAACCAGGTGTCATGCAGTGGAACCAGGTGTCATGCAGTGGAACCAGGTGTCATGCAGTGGAACCAGGTGTCATGCAGTGGAACCAGGTGTAGTGGAACCAGGTGTCATGCAGTGGAACCAGGTGTCATGCAGTGGAACCAGGTGTAGTGGAACCATGTGTCGTGGAACCAGGTGTCATACAGTGGAACCAGGTGTCATGTAGTGGAACCAGGTGTCGTGGAACCAGGTGTCATGTAGTGGAACCAGGTGTCATGCAGTGGAACCAGGTGTCGTGGAACCAGGTGTCATGTAGTGGAACCAGGTGTCATGCAGTGGAACCAGGTGTCATGCAGTGGAACCAGGTGTCGTGGAACCAGGTGTCATGCAGTGGAACCAGGTGTCACGTAGTGGAACCAGGTGTCGTGGAACCAGGTGTCATGCAGTGGAACCAGGTGTCATGCAGTGGAACCAGGTGTCATGCAGTGGAACCAGGTGTCGTGGAACCAGGTGTCATGCAGTGGAACCAGGTGTCGTGGAACCAGGTGTCATGCAGTGGAACCAGGTGTCATGCAGTGGAACCAGGTGTCATGCAGTGGAACCAGGTGTAGTGGAACCATGTGTCGTGGAACCAGGTGTCATACAGTGGAACCAGGTGTCATGTAGTGGAACCAGGTGTCGTGGAACCAGGTGTCATGCAGTGGAACCAGGTGTCGTGGAACCAGGTGTCATGTAGTGGAACCAGGTGTCGTGGAACCATGTGTCATGCAGTGGAACCAGGTGTCATGCAGTGGAACCAGGTGTCGTGGAACCAGGTGTCATGTAGTGGAACCAGGTGTCGTGGAACCAGGTGTCATGCAGTGGAACCAGGTGTCATGCAGTGGAACCAGGTGTAGTGGAACCATGTGTCGTGGAACCAGGTGTCATGTAGTGGAACCAGGTGTCGTGGAACCAGGTGTTCAAGGACGAGCGCTCATCGTTGCAGCCTCAAAACACAACGCTGGAACCATGTGTCGTGGAACCAGGTGTCATGCAGTGGAACCAGGCGCAGTGGAACCAGGTGTCATGCAGTGGAACCAGGTGCAGTGGAACCAGGTGTCATGCAGTGGAACCAGGTGCAGTGGAACCAGGTGTCATGCAGTGGAACCAGGTGTCGTGGAACCAGGTGTCGTACAGTGGAACCAGGTGTCGTGCAGTGGAACCAGGTGTCGTGCAGTGGAACCAGGTGTCGTGGAACCAGGTGCAGTGGAACCAGGTGTCGTGGAACCAGGTGTCGTGGAACCAGGTGTCGTGCAGTGGAACCAGGTGTCGTGCAGTGGAACCAGGTGTCGTACAGTGGAACCAGGTGCAGTGGAACCAGGTGCAGTGGAACCAGGTGCAGTGGAACCAGGTGCAGTGGAACCAGGTGTCGTGGATATGAAGCGAGGCGGCTGCATGTAGTCGTTTCATTATTGTCGGGATGCCATGCGGACGTTAGCGGCTGCAGACTCAGGTGAGAGTTTGAGAGTTTCATTAAACGACCTTGGAGTTGTTAAAATACTCCAAGGTTATTAACGTCTTCCCTCCGGCTCCGACGAGACGACCAGGATTATCTCGTTTGTTTAATTTATTTCCTCTGGAGCCGAAGACAGAAGATCAGAAGACGTCGATGTCACGAGGAGTCGACTGCTTCCAGAATAAGAACTCACTTCTGAGTTTCTGCTTCCAGGACGTCTTTCCTTCGTGTGTCAACGTTTGAAACGTAATCTACGACAACATTACGATCTCGTCGAATAAACGCTACAAAACCACTTGGTTAGGTTTAGTGAAGCTACTAGTTTCCCTCAGGACGTTAACCCGGGTGAAAGTCCTGCGTATTTCATAGGAAACATATTTTCGGGTTGCGGTTGCAGATTGAATGGATTGCCTACGTGTTTAAAATGTTTTCAAAGAAAACAAAAAAAATGCTACAAAGGTGCTTTTGTTTTACTCGGGACGTGCACAGCGGCCTCCTGGGTGAAAGTCCTGTGTGTCAAGGTCAAAGTTAGTAACGGTTTTAAAACACATGGTTCACGTGAATTCATCCACCGACCAAAAACCGCTCCGTACATTTTAAACGTTAATCCACGACAACATTAATCCACGAAGTAGTTTCTCATTAAAACGTGATTTTAACGGGACGTGGCGGCTCATAATTCTTCTGGCGGATTCGGAGAAACGGAGAAAAAGAAGAAGCGCGAGTTCTTTAATAAAGAATAGAGGATTGAAAAGAGAATATTATAATTGTTGTTGTTGTGGTTGAGGACAGATGCTGATGAGTGTCATACATGCAGAAAGGCCTGCAGGGGAAATAAAACTAGTCTGACAATGAAAAGTAGGATAAAACAAAGATCTTCCTTTTATGCTTTTGTCATCAGTATTATTCTGAGACGCTGCGAGGAGAAGCCGAGCCCAGAGGAGAGGAGGCTCGCTGTAAATCAGCCTGATTGCAAACCGCTGCGTCACATTCTGCAGCCGACCGACGGGCGCTGGACACAAAGTGCAGATAACGAGCTCCGGGCCGCTGATCTGGGACCAGCGGCTTTCACACCGAACGAGCAGAATTGTATTAATTATCTGCACAAACGGTGTTTATCATCAGGCGTGTGATAGTCGTAGAGAGCAGTGTGTGTGTGTGTGTGTGTGTGTGATGTTTTTGCCACATTAGAGGAGGAGATTCTTCTTTATTCGAGCGAGAGAAGTGGTTTCTAACGGTAACCGGACTCATTAAAGGAGGGTTCCCTCCAGAGAGCCACCGATTGGCCGGTTTTCTTTCTAATAACTAAAACTGACAGCGAAGCCTCAGACGTCCTTTTAACCTCGCTATTGTTGTCTTTAGTGGTTATTCACATTAATAAACACTGCTAAAATGATTTTATTTTTACTTCATTACCTGCTTCGACTAAAAAAGAAAATGTTGCCATAATTATTCATTAAATGTTGCTTAGAGTTAAAGAGGGAATTATAATATATATTATAAACATCTCCTAACGACTGTATTTAGTCAAATTTCTTGCCAAAAACTTGATTTTTTGTTGTTGTTGTTGCAACCAGTGAACAGGAGGTGACCATAGACTTCTATACAACCACAGGGGTTTCCCCTGGTGGTCAGTAGAGAGAATGCAGCTTTAACACATGAAGCATAGACTTCTATACAACCAGAGGAGTCACTCCCTGGTGGTCAGGAGAGAGAATGCAGCTTTAACACATGAAGCATAGACTTCTATACAACCAGAGGAGTCGCCCCCTGGTGGTCAGGAGAGAGAATGCAGCTTTAACACATGAAGCATAGACTTCTATACAACCAGAGGAGTCACCCCTGGTGGTCAGGAGAGAGAATGCAGCTTTAACACATGAAGCATAGACTTCTATACAACCAGAGGAGTCGCCCCCTGGTGGTCAGGAGAGAGAATGCAGCTTTAACACATGGAGCATAGACTTCTATACAACCAGAGGAGTCGCCCCCTGGTGGTCAAGAGAGAGAATGCAGCTTTAACACATGAAGCATATACTTCTATACAACCAGAGGAGTCGCCCCCTGGTGGTCAGGAGAGAGAATGCAGCTTTAACACATGAAGCCTAGACTTCACTCTTCAGAACCGGAGGTTTGAGGCATATTTAGATGATTACCGGTTTAATATCGTGTACCAACATCATCTTGAGGAGGATAATCGTGACGTGATGGAATGGTTCCATGTGGTGACTCCTCATTACCTCCAGAGCCTCAGAGGACCGTTTACTGCCTTCACAGGCTGAGCAGTGACTCACGGGTAAATTGACTTTGACGTGTAAAATTAGTGAAGTGCTTCTTAAAGTCCCACCAGAGACTTTTTACATCAGAACGTTTCTCTCAGGAGGCTCCTCTCCCCGTCTAACGTAACTAATAATACTAATAATATCATTATAGATCTGTTTAGCAGTCCAGCTATCGGCAGGTGCAGCTTCCTTTCTTAGATTAGTTTTATTTCTAACTTGTAAAGACTAATAAGTACACAAAAGAAGAATACCGATTTACATATACAGCAAATTGTAAGAAAACTAAAGGAACAAATATTTATTTATTTAAATTTAGTACCACAAATACACAAAAAATAATCACAAATATAAGTACATTGAGCTTTTGTCCTGAGAGAGTCCCTTTTCAAAAATATGTTCTCAAATGTATTCATATTATTTTGCTTTGCTGCATTTTCTTCATCTTAATTCATTTGTCTGCCAGGAAGTAAACACTTCATGTCTTTTCTTCATGCATGCTTCTTAAGAACCGCTCGTTGTTTGTGATGCCCGTCCTCATGGCTCTTCATATATATTATTATACATATATATATTATTATGATGCATGACGTCATGTTGTGGATGTTATTGGTTACATGTGCTTTTCCTGCTCTTTAAGGTCAAAATGTCCACCGCCAATAGAAGTTTGTTAACGGAGTTGAAGACTCTTCTCTCAGGTCAGTGGCTTGGAATGAAGCTTTGATTTCTTTTGTTTTTGAGTCAGTACATCTTTACATCAGAGGCTCTTCTTGACTTTGGGTTCTCCCTGAAACCGGTTCTCAACGAGTAGAACCCAAAGTATGGTTAAGGACCGGAGTTATCGGTTCTTTATTAGTCCCGGAGTGAGACGTCCTCGTCTCAAACCTTCTGTCTCCCTGTCTCTTTGTATCTTTGTATCTTTGTCTCTTTCTCTCTCTTTGTCTCTCTGCCTCTTTGTCTCTCTGCCTCTTTGTCTCTTTGTCTCTCTGCCTCTTTGTATCTCTGTCTCTTTGTCTCTTTCTCTCTCTTTGTCTCTCTGTCTCTCTGCCTCTTTGTCTCTCTGCCTCTTTGTCTCTCTGCCTCTTTGTCTCTCTGTATCTCTTTGTCTCTCTGCCTCTTTGTCTCTCTGCCTCTTTGTCTCTTTGTCTCTGCCTCTTTGTCTCTCTGCCTCTTTGTCTCTTTGACTCTTTGTCTCTGCCTCTTTGTCTCTCTGCCTCTTTGTCTCTCTGTATCTCTTTGTCTCTTTGTCTCTCTGCCTCTTTGTCTCTCTGCCTCTTTGCCTCTGGCTCAGTGCGGAGTGTGATCACAAGGATCCTCACGATACTCGTTCCTAATGTTCCACAGGAGACACGCCAAAGAAATGGCCTTTTTAATATTCTAGGAAAGACATTTACACCTGTCATGGGGTTTCACAACGTGTGCTTTTAGTGTGTGCGTGTGGAGGTTACTTCAAGGTCTTGCCGCTGCTGTATCACACATCCTGGCATTTCCAGTGCAGCGGGAAACACATTTGACAACTTTCCCCTCAAAGCCTGAACGTGAGCTCTTCGTCTCCAGGTGATTCCTTCCTCTCTGTGAGGGTTTGTGGAGTCAGCGTCACACAACCGGCGCTGTCGCAGGTGCAAAGTGTGCATTCCTGCAGCTCCAGGATGAAGAAGTCCTCTGTGTGTGTGTGTGTGTGTGTGTGTGTGTGTGTTTTCTTGTTGTCGGGAGGGAGATGCATCACGTCGGTGTGTTAATGTGTTCTCGCCGCAGCGTCTTTACATCCCGGATTCAAAGCCAGGCGAGCGCCGGCACCGCCGGGGACGCCGAGTCTCATCTGCTCGAATCACAGGATAATCACGGCGTGGACGGGGACTCCGGCTTGTAACTCGAATCACATACAAATTGACGTGACGTTGAGCTGGATTTGTGGATCAATAAGGAGCCGTAAACAATAAACCTTCACTGGAACATGTTCACGGTGATTTGTGGAGTTATTACCGGCTGGGAGCCGTGTGGCGCTGCCTCCTCTTTTTGGTAGTTTCTCTGGTGTGTGTGTGTGTGTGTGTGTGTGTGTCACACACACACACACACACACACACACACACACACACACACACACACACACTTCTGCATCGCTGCAGAGGAGAGGTTCCCCTCCCGAAGATCTTCAGCTGCTACCATGTTGCCTTTCTTTATTTTGTATTGCCTTTCTAAGATGGCAGTGTTGCTCCGTCCACTGTGCTCCAAACGGGGAGGACGACTGCTAACGATTTGATTTACGAGCATGAGATCGGTCATCGGCCTCGGCTGTGCTTCGTGTTTACTGCTGAGGAGAAAAATGTTAATTCGCTAACGAGCTAAACTCTTGACGGTTCATCCCCTGTATCGTATTCGCGGTCGCTGGAACAAAGGCAGGGTTTACCTGAGACAGGTTACCAGACTATTACATGTCCAGGTTCCTTCCATTTCCAGGTGTAGGAAAAGATCGTAAGATACTTACTTAGGTTTAAGAAAAGATCGTAAGATACTTACTTAGGTTTAAGAAAAGATCGTAAGATACTTACTTAGGTTTAAGAAAAGATCGTGAAATACTTGGTTAGCTTTAAGAAAATATTGTGAAATACTTAGTAAGGTTTACATTACATTTCATTTAGCTGACGCTTTTATCCAAAGCGACTTACAATAAGTGCAATTCCACCATGAGTACAAACTCAGAACAACAAGAAAAGATCGTGAAATACTTAGTTAGGTTTAGGAAAAGATCGTGAAATATTTAGTTGGGTTTAAGAAAAGATCGTGAAATACTTAGGTTTTAGAAAAGATCGTGAAATACTTAGTTGGGTTTAAGAAAAGATCGTGAAATACTTAGGTTTAAGAAAAGATCGTGAAATACTTAGTTAGGTTAAGGAAAAGATCGTGGAATACTTACGTTGAAGAAAAGATCGTGAAATACTTACGTTGAAGAAAAGATCGTGAATTCGTTTGAGTTTTAATAACTACAGAAGTGCCGTAACTAGATCACACAAGTTACGTGACAAAATTAGATTTTTGATTTCTCACTTGTGAGGCCTTGTGTGTGTTTCTGTGATCGTTATACTTCCTCGTTCATGTGTACTAAATACTTTTTTGGGTCGTGCATTATTATTTTCGTAGTAAACGTTACGAATGCCGGATGAGAAACGCCTTTGTGGGTTTCGTGCTGTTGGTCGAACACAGCAAGATACTTCATTATTTCACCTTTTTAATCATTATTCACTCACATTTTAGAGACCGAATGAATCAGTAAAACAATTCATGATGAGAATAATAACAGAAAATATTGTCCCTCGTATTTCTTCTGCATTGCAGCAGCGTGGTCGTGCAGTTTATTTCTCTCCGTTGGCTCCAGTGTGAGACCTTCAGGCGCTCACGTACTTTATTGGACGACGGAGCTTCAGGTGATAAAACAAGTTTGTGATGTTTCACGTCGTCGTTTTCCTGCCGACTCACAGTGGAAACCAGCGACATCTCGTTCACTGGTCTTTACTGGTTTGACTCTGGTAGAAACGGGGGAGAAGCGAATGTCACTATGTATATTTACTAAAATACTCTCCTAAAGTATGATACAAATACCTGTGAAATTGTGCTCTTTCCATTTAATGGTACTTCTACTCTTGTACGATTGAGAGGGAAACTCAAAATAAAACATAAGTTGCATTGCAACTCATGATTCATTTCTTGATTAATCACGAAATAGTTTATATAGTCTATAAAATATCCCCAAAATATTCCTAAACATCTTCCGATGTCAGGTTTAAAATGATTGTTTCTGAACAACATTCAAAAGCTAAAAAAGATACATTAATACAAAAAAAAATACAATTAACTAAAAGAGATACATTTTAGTGTCACACGAAAAACAGCTGGATCCAAAGAACGAATTCATCCAAATACGTTTTGAATTTTCTCGTCAATCGACTAATTGTTTTGTATTGAACATCGCCACGACGACGTGAATCATCTCGTGTTTGTTTGTGAGAGAAACAGATTTAAGAGAGGAGATAAAAATAAAAAAATTCTGCAGTCGCCCCGGGAGGGGAAACAAAAAAGATGGCCGTAAGAAGAGAGCCCGATACGATCAGCAAATTGTTTTTTTTTCCCTTTTTTTTTTTTTTTTTTTGGGTCGTACTTTTCCGTCTCTTTTTTTCTCAGACACACACACACACACACACACACACACACACGCACACGCACACGCTCTGTGCAGCTTTCCTCAGCAGCCTTGGAGAATGATTTCATTGGGATGACAAGTGTGCCTCTGCCTCCATATTTCTGCCAGCCGGGCCTCCAGCCTGCAACAATACCCTGTTTTTATTTATTCTTCTTCTTCATCTTCTCCTCCTTCCATCTTCCCAATCTGATTTCAGCTGTGCTGAAAGTCACATTTTCTTCCTATCACATCATCGCTAATCCCTAACCCTCCTCAGAAATCGTGTGTGTGTGTGTGTGGGTGGGTGGGTGGGGGAGAAACACTCGGGCTAAATTAGGAAGCGGGAGTAAACTGGCCTCAACGTGCCGGCGTGACAGAAGCAGACGGATGTGGCCGTCATGTTAAGAAACAAACGTTTCTTAACATGGCGGCCGGTCGGCTCTGCGTGCCGCTGGTTGCTGTCGCGGTGCCGTGCCGTACATCCCCGTGCGTCTCGTGCTGCGTTCACAGCAAAAGCGTTGCGAATGTTACTCGCGCCTGAAAGGGGGCGTGGCTTATCTCCGTTAAAAACAGTTACCGTTTCCTTCATCCGCCATGGAAATAACCACTAGTTCTGCTTCATACTTGTTGTGTAAACTCCACATACGTGGGAACATCAAACTCCACGGTGTCTGGGTTCATAATATTATCCGTAGTCCCACAGCAGCGTCTGAATGAAGCCGCTACCAGCGCTGCTTCAGGCGGAGCAGCAGCCATTTTGATTCAGCAACGGCAGAACGGCGGTGATGACGGGCGGAGCTTCTCAACGCTGATTGGCTTACGCCACGCAAATCTTTCGCCCGAATTGAAAAATTCGCTTTGACTTTGCATGTAATCTACTTGCGCGTCAAATTCGCAACGCTTTTGTTGTGAACGCAGCATCAGAGTCATTCCTTATTACGGCACCAGGAACAGATGTACCTTCCCGGTTTGATCGTCGGTTCTTTGTTTCTAATGTTCCAGCTTCTTAAT
The DNA here is from genome assembly GCA_038501785.1 of Myoxocephalus aenaeus. NCBI lineage: Eukaryota > Metazoa > Chordata > Actinopteri > Perciformes > Cottidae > Myoxocephalus > Myoxocephalus aenaeus. Next base: position 56,982 of record JBAMJR010000502.1, on the reverse strand, counting down.
TCTGCACATATTTTTATTTTTTTTTCCTCTTTCATGATGGTTAATTAATTGATATCTTTCGATGTGGAGACGTCACCTTGATGTGACGTGACATTTTGCAAAAATAATTCTGACATTTTAAAGAGCGCACAATGGATGGAGGAATGGTTGAAAGTGACAGTGACAGTCGTTTATCTTTCCAGGACGAGAACGGCCCGTTTCCCTCTGAATAATCTTCACTGTCGACGGATTAATCGCAGAAAGAAGCTCCAGCAGCGAAAACGTCTTTGCAGAGAATGTAAAATTATATTCATCTGCATTCTATAATCCCCTCTTCTCAAAGTGAACTTGTCATATTGTTGTTTGGCAGACGACAATGGAGGCGAAAAGAATTCTCTGAACTCGTTGGTTAAGTCCGGCTCGCAAGTTCTGTTGTCGTCTTTTTTCAAGTGAAGAAATACGAGTTGCACCAACCAGCGGGGGCGCATGGGTCGGCCACTGCTCTGCCGGGGGGGGGGGGGGGGGATCCCGCCAAGAAGTGAGGGAGTCTACACAGACTGCAGGGAGGAAGAGGACGTCTTCATGGTTTGTGGACTGACGGCATGAAGCCTGAAGTTCGGGATATCGCCGTCGCCATCTTGGAATACATCCGTCGTCATCTTGTGTTTTTTAGCAACCAACAGGAAGTGACCATATTAGGACTGAGGAGGAGTGATGTAGAGAGACCTGGCAATCACCTTGTAGCCCCGCCCTAAAGCGTACCCTGCCAGTGTCGCCAAAAAGCTCCAAAAGTCGCTAAATCTCGCGAGAAAGTCTCCAAGTCGTCGTCGCTGGCGGTCTTCCCTTCAGTCCTCCGTCCAAAGACGGTAGACGGTAGACGGTAGACTAGCAGGCGGCTCGTCCAATCATCACGTCCGAATGAAACGATTGGACGAGCAGAGCGTCTCATTGACTCTGGACGTCTCCTGATTGATTCATTGACTGATTGTTGCGGCGGCCATGAAAAAAGTGCGTCTGCAAACTTTACAGAACCGTAGCGGATCAAACGAGACTTTTTCTGACTGAGGAGACGAGAACACGAACAAAGCAGCAGCTTGAACGCACCGTCACACACACGTCTGATGTCAGACGTGAAGAGAAGCACAGCGGCAGCTTGCGTGAATCCGTCGCCAGACTTTTCCAGACGGAGTGACGGATCGTCGGAGTCGACGTCCGCACGCCGCGATCTGAGAAAGTGTCGCCAGGAGATCGGTACACGAAACTTAACATCCGATGCAACACAGAGACGTTTTTTTAAATAGCACAGCCGGTGTGATCGAGTCACTGCGACACAAACAAGCTCTTTGGCTTGAGCGGAGAACGAGGGAGGGAGAGAGAGGGAGGGAGAGAGAGAGGGAGAGAGAGCGAGGGAGAGAGAGAGAGGGAGGGAGAGGGAGAGAGAGTGGTGGCAGTCATTAAGGGGCAAGACGGTGGCTTATCTCCTCCAAGGTGGAGGGTTGCTCAGCTCGGGGCTCATGTGCAGAGCAGAGATACACAGAACAAGAGCGGAGGGAGAGAGAGAGACGGTTCATTTGCAGCTCGTCCCTGTAGACCGTGGAGGGATTATACAGAGAGAGAGAGAGAGAGAGAGGGGGAGAGAGAGAGAGAGAGAGAGAGGGAGAGAGAGAGAGAGAGAGAGAGAACAGACTCTGTCTTAGCCACACTGCCTCCAATCTTCTACACTGCACTGTGCACTCACCAGCTCTCTCCATCCTATACACACACACACACACACACACACACACACACACACACACACACACACACACACACACACACACACACACACACACACACACACACACACACACACCAGCGTCATGTAGACTCTCGGCCCGAGGAGCACAGGACCACGAGCCAGGTACGCTCCATTCGTTCATTTCCTCTCTGCTCGCACTCTGCAGGTTTTCTTTTGGGTTGTCGCCGTGTGGAGATCCTCTCTCTCTCTCTCTCTCTCTCTCTGCAGAAGACTCTTGCAGGCTGCATGCACCAAGCTTATCCGGCTTCTTTTGCATAGCCCCGAGAGAACCGAAAAAAAAAAGATAGCAGAGAGGGAGCCAGAGAGGGAGGAGGAGAGGAGGGAGGGATGAAAGGACGGAGAAGACAAAAGCCAAACTAAGCAGAGTTTTCTCATGTAGGGCAAAGAAGTGTGCGGCGGGCAGCCGGCTAACCCGGGTTGACCTTCAGTGGGACGCTCCGGAAACGCTCCGGAAACGCTCCGGAAACGCTCCCAATGAGCTGTTTCACGCGGCCGATGGGAATTAAAGTAGTTCATCTATGTGAGATATGAGTTTACGGATCATTACAATCTATTCATGGTCACACATCTGTGTTCATTCTGCTTCTTTGCATCAAAGTATATTTTCCACCTCTTTCATTCCTTCAAACGCCTTCTTGAAAAGGTCGTCGTTGACATATTAGTTTGTATCTAAAAAGTCTGTCGTAACGCTTTTCTTTCAAACCTCCATATTCTGCAGTCACATGTCCGAGGATCGCTCCTAAAACCAGAATGATATCCACACATCTAACGTGCTTCAATTGGAGAATGCTCCATTTGGAATAAAGACCCAAACAGGAATGTGACGTTTACACGAATGATGACGTAATCAGAATACCGGTGGTTATGAGCGCGTGAACGTAGACGCCGTCTTTTTAAAAAGAACAGCTGATCCACTGAAGGCGCGGTAGAAAATCCACGGTCCGCCACTGGTGAATCGGGTGTAAATGAGTCTGGCGATGCTTTTCATTCTCAGAAGTTTTTTCTTTATTTATTTGAAACGTTGTGAGAGCAACACCTCGACTCACGATCAATCTCCAGCTTTTTGAAGTGGCTGCACCGCTCTTGAAGATCCAGTGACTCAGAATTCACTTTGATGCCGGTTTGATATCCGTTGGTACGTCTCCAGGCTGCAGGGGCCCGCAAAGGATTCTGGGATACGTTGGAACCCGGTCCTGCCGGCCCGGAGAGGAAGGAAAGCAAAAGTCAAAGTTTTGAAGTTCTCTTTCTTCTGGAGCTCTGATGGAGCCTTTAAAGCGGCAGCGACGCCGTTCTGTGTTTATTAAGCGAGTCTTTGCGATGACATCACCAGAAGGCGGGAACTTGGTTGCGACAAACGCACAAATGTGCACTAAATCCTCCATTTTGCGTCACTTTTTTAAAATTTTTTATTAAATGGAACAAAATGCAAAGTATTTGTGCACGTTTTGTTAAATTGACCAGTGGTGCCGCTTCACAACACAAAACTACTGAGACAAAATAAACAAATGTATAAATCTATTTAAAACCTCTTTAAGTAAACAAGAATCAAGGAAGGAGGAACTAAAAACACCCGAATCCAAACTCTAAACTTCATACTAAAGTTCCTCAGTACGCAGACGAGACATTTTTTTATCTTCTCATAACTAAATATATATATATTTTTGGTAATTCAGACAAACCGCTGGTGTGTGCTTTATTATTCCAGCGTGTGAATGAAGACACGAGGAAGCGCTGCAGGAACGTGACCTCGGAGCCGCCGGGGCGCGACCTCTCGTTAACGGGTGTGATGGTGTGTTTAGTGTTTAGTCGCCCACAGGGAGGCCGACCCGCCCACAGGGAGGCCGACCCGCAGCGGTGGTGGTGTCACTTCTGGCTGCGAGCCCGCCGAGCTGTCAGCCTCGCCAGCCGAGCTCAGAGCAGACGTATGAGATCAGAGATAACGAGCAGAGGCGGAGGAGGAGGCCGTCTGCCGCTAGACGAGCTGGAAGGAAACGAGGAAGCTGCTGAAGCGAAGCATTCTGGGAGGTTTGAGATGGCGGAGTGGGAGTTTCACCCTCGTCGGAGAGTCTGGGAATAGACAGGTTTAAAATTTTAAAGTTAAGGAAACACAGAACTGCTCTGCAAATGATCCACAATGTTCACGAGAGCTTCATTTCTCCTGCAGTGACTTTAACACAACTAGTTCCCCAAAAGGACCCAAACAGACTCACACCCACCAGGTTCAACCAGTTCTCCAGCTCATATGACCACGGTATGAATACCAGACCCGGTTGGCCTTGATCTCTAACGAATCCGCAACTCCTTGCCCTTATTTTCAGCATAAATATGATCATTTTTATGTAGTAAAACACATCTAGTGATTCTTGGTTATAATTAAGTATAATAATGAGCTCAGAGCTCATAATTCATCTCTAATATCTATTTTATATTCATGTGAAAACATCTGGATTAATACCAACACTACATTTTACTAGATTACATGTGAACGCTTCATGCAAACGTTATCATTTACCTTCAGTACTCATTTTAACTGAGCAGCACCTGAATGCATCATCGTGTACCTGAAGTGAACCTCCGCTTGTTCTCTGTTAGCGGTGTTGCTAACGTTGCTAGCTCTCCTCCTGTTGGTTCTCCATTAGCGGTGTTGCTAACGTTGCTAGCTCTCCTCCTGTTGGTTCTCCGTTAGCGGTGCTGCTAACGTTGCTAGCTCTCCTCCTGTTGGTTCTCCGTTAGCGGTGCTGCTAACGTTGCTAGCTCTCCTCCTGTTGGTTCACCGTTAGCGGTGTTGCTAACGTTGCTAGCTCTCCTCCTGTTGGTTCTCCGTTAGCGGTGCTGCTAACGTTACTAGCTCTCCTCCTGTTGGTTCACCGTTAGCGGTGCTGCTAACGTTACTAGCTCTCCTCTTGTCGGTGATGCTAACGTTACTAGCTCTCCTCCTGTATGTCGAAACACTGATTGGTTGTTTACAAAGAAACATCCATGACTTTACAAATAGGTCAGGTCCCAGTGTTCAGCTTTGAAATGACTCCTTTGACAGATGAAAGCTTCTTAAATGCCAGGTAGAAGAAAATAAAGTGAGTTTTTGGGGGATATCAGGGGCTCATGGTTATTTCTGGATTTGTGTATTTATTTGTATAAGCGGTTGGCACTCGGTGGTGGTGGGATTTAATTATCAGTGAGGGGACTTGAAGCTTTGAAATTCAGAAATATGGCAGACAGACAGACAGACAGGCAGGCAGACAGGCAGGCAGACAGACAGACAGACAGACAGGCAGACAGACAGACAGACAGGCAGGCAGACATTCCCTTTTAACTTCCTCTCTCAGCGGAGTGGATTTCCCTCCAGCTTCACTTCCACTCGGAGCACATCGGTCTTGTTCCATGTTCTTTTCCTCCTCACACCAGTTGACTTCGGGCCTCTGATGTAACCTGCTACCGGTTAGCAGGAGGCTAACCATGCTAACCATGCTAATCATGCCAACACACCATCTGCAGGCGAAGCTTATTTTTAGAACGTAAGCAGAATTATTTCCATTAACAACACCATCTGCTTATGAACTTCTTTTTTTTAAATGCAGAGTTCACCTTAACAGCCGGCCGACTTCAGATAAATGAGACTAAAGTAAACGTCTTCATCTTTTTCTTTCTTACTTTTTTAAATCCAGATGGACAATTAAAAACAACAACTAAGAGGTTCAAATTGGAATCAGAAATATCGTCTTCTTTTTTAATTTCTCATTGCTCTTGCTTGTCACAACCTGGCGCCTTCGTTACCCACAATGCAACTCGACCACAAACAGTTTTGCTAGCAGCAAACAGACTGAGGCGGCGACATTTTGCACAAACATGGATGTAAACTGAGCGGCGTTAAATCTCCTTTTACTTTCATACTTGAGGAAACTTATCAGACTTCACAGCGTCCCTCTGGAGACGCTTCAGGCGTGTAGCGCCTTCCACACACACACACACACACACACACACACACACACACACACACACACACACACACACACACACACACACACACACACACACACACACGGTACTCAACACCTGTAAACAGACTTTGATGTGTGGATTCCCCACAACACAAGCTTTGCCAACACACCGGTGTGCCGGCATGAAAAGCATTCACCCCCTGTGGATATTTTCTTATTTGCATTCCCACCCTGAATTCAAACGGATTCTTATTTGGATTTAGTTGGATTGGATTTACAAAAAAACTAATTAAATTGATGATGTCGAATAAAAAAAAGTATAAAAAACTGAAAAGCGATGGAGGAATACTTTGAATAACCACATCAAAGCTGAGATTAGTATTGATATTTCTCACAAAATGTATACAAATAATCAGAATTTCGTTGTTGAAAATGGCTGGAAACGGCATTTATTGTTGTGACGAATCTGCGTCAGGAAATACATAAATATATGAGACGGAGGCATAATAAAATAAATAACTAACTACAACAGATTATTGTGTAAATGCATCGTAAATGATTAAAATGTTCTCATTTGTGGTCACTTCAGTGCCTCGTGTGGTATATTTTTTTTAAGTATGCGGTGGATTTAGTCTGTCATTTTTTACTATAATTGATTTTTTTTATCTCAGTTTGGCAAATGGTTGCAATGTTCTGACTTTACTCAATCAAACCCCAACCTGTATTTTTGAGTCCATAGTTATTTAAATTAACTTCAGAAGCGTCGCCACACATCTCACGTCCTTTATGAGGCTGAGTTTATGCACATAGCAAATTACATTCATTAATTAGTCCTTTTAACTCATCTTTCCTTCTCTCTGGAGCAAATCAATACATTTCTTTCTGCATAAAAAAAGCTCACTTTAAGTTGACGCGTCACGTCGTGTCTGGAAAGAGACCCGGAGAGATATTTCCTCCTCGCCGCCTAAATACTTAAAGCAAATTGTTATATTTCATCTTCCTCACAGCCGCCGTTTGGCTGCGTCGTTGATGTTTGTGCTCACCGAGAGGCTGATGCTCCGTCCCAGGATTTATTTGATAAATGAATCATGCGCGTCAGATCTCAAAGAGTTGCCCTAGTTGCAGCTCAAATGTTTTGTGTTGCATATTTTAATACTCAAGAGTTTCCTTTTAAAAATGAGATCCCCACAGTTTGAGGAGAGTGACACTCCGTCAGATCATGAAAATACAAGAAACCGTTTCTCTGCATTTTGACAGACATGTTGCAGGACTCAGATCTTTTACTGCAATACCACAGTGTACAAGTACCATCCTTTAAGTACTAGCTAAAGTATTAGCATCAAAATATACTAAAAGTAAAAGTACATATTTTGCAGAATGATGTCTATTATATCATTAAATTATAATTAGTGATGCATTAATGTGATCTTCAACTTGATATTGTAGTAAATGTATAAGTGTGTGTGTATGTTTATGTGTTTGTATGTTTGTTTATATATGTGTGTGTGTGTGTGTGTGTGTGTTTGTATATTTGTGTGTGTGTGTGTGTATGTTTGTGTGTATGTTTATATATGTGTTTGAATTAGTGTGTTTATGTGTATGAATGTAATTATGTCTGTGTATACATGTATTTCTATATATGTGTATACATGTATGTGTATAAATGTGTTATGTGTGTCCGTGTGTGTGTGTGTGTGTGTATGTATGTATGTGTATATATATATATATATATATATATATATATATATATATATATATATATATATATATATATATATATATATATATATATATATATATATATATATATATATATATATAATGTGTGTATATATGTAACTTATAGTACAGCGCTTGAGTAAACGTACTTAGTTCCTCCCTCTAACTGTATTTGTATTTCCCGTGGTGAATCGTCTCCAGAACGGCGTGTGTTTGAGTCCCAGGGTTTTTGTTTCCTGAGTCACGTCCTCCAGCTGGAGGCCTCCCAGCCTCCGGTGTGAGACTCTGATTCGGGGCCACTAATAGACCTCCATCCCTGACTCGTGCGTCCCAGCGTTCACTCAATGAGACCAATTACTCACCTTCAGGACGCGGCCCGCGCTCAGACGAGGCCAAAAATATCACTTACTAATTACCGGGGCTTCCTCTGTGAGGTGGAACTGATGTCTGGCCTCACACCAGGTCTCTGTGCTCCCGCTGCCCGTGTGGTGGTGTGACTGGGAAACCGGGCGTTAGCCGCTGAGTCATCATACGTCTGTGATGGAGGACGGCTGCTCGATGACCTCCGTCACAGACCGGCTCTTCACCCGCTCTCCTCTCGGGGGGCGGACCCGTCCTGAGTGTCCTCGAGGGTCGTACTTGAACCAGGAAGAGCCGATGCGAGTGGGTAGTTAAGGGTGTTCTCATACAGCAGTCGAGGCTGTGCCTTCGAAACAGGATGTGCACTGGAACACGTCGATATTCTACTAAAGCCGGTCGTGTTTAGTCCACGTGAGGATTAACCAGAATGTATGAAGACCGTTGTTCATACAGCGTAACATCCGTACTGAAGTAACGTTTCCTAAACCTGACTAGCTATTCTACGATCGTTTCCTCAATCGAAGTATTTCACGATCATTTCCTAAACCTAATTAAGTATTTTACGATCTTCGTCGAAACCTAACTAGCTATTTCACGATCTTTTCCTGAACCTAATTGTTTCACGATCTTTTCCCAAACCTAATTAAGGTTTTCACAATCATTTCCTGAACCTAATTAAGTATTTTACGATCTTTGCCTAAACCTAACTAGCTATTTTACGATCTTTTCCTAAACTTAATTAATGTCTTTACGACCTTTTCCTAAACATAACTTTTACGATATTTTTCTAAACCTAACTAATTATTTCACGGTCTTTTCCTAAACCTAACTAGCTATTTTACGATCTTTTCCTAAACTTAATTAAGTATTTTTTACGATCATTTCCTAAACCTCACTCGCTATTTCAAGATCTTTTCCTAAACCTAATTAAGGTTTTTACGACCTTTTCTTAAACACAACTGTTTTAGAATCTTTGTCTAAACCTAACTAGCTATTTTACGATCTTTTCCTAAACCTAATTGTTTTCCGATCTTTTCCCAAACCTAATTAAGTATTTTACGATCTTTGCCTAAATCTAACTAGCTATTTTACGATCTTTTCCTAAACTTAATTAAGTATTTTTTACGATCATTTCCTAAACCTCACTCGCTATTTCAAGATCTTTTCCTAAACCTAACTGTTGAGCCCTTTTATATCAGGAAAATCACGAAAAAATCATGGTATAACCCCCCCCCCCCCCAAAAAAAGATGTTAGGTATCAAATTAAACATAAAAAAATCAGGGCTACAATAATATATAATCCCCATGTACAACCTCTAAACACAACTCAAACAATAAATAGAATAAGTGTGCTTAAAGGGTTTTTACGACCTTTTCCTCAACCTAAACCTAACTAAGTATTTAATTTTTTTTTCCTAAACCTATTTTTTTCACAATGTTTTTCCTAAAACTACATTCTTAACCGTCCCTTCCGAAACCTATGTAGTTTCTTCTAAAAACAGAAGTTTACCCGCTGGACTTTTTGCAGGAAAACTGGCGAACCTTCCGTGACATCGTGATACACGAGGATGTGCTGAACAAGCAGCAGGCGGGGCTCAGATCCACGATCGCCCTGCACTGATCCAGTAGAAGACAGTTAGAGGACATCTGATCCTCAATCCCCATCCACCTCGCCTCTCTGATCCTCATCACCGAGGCGTGCCCCGAAATCATCATTCTCTTTGAAGACGGATCATCTAATTTCACATCTACTCCCAGCTGATGTTGGAGAAACCGGCCGAGTGGTTCGTCCTCGGCACGTCGAGCGAGAGACGCCGCCTCCGAAAAGAAAGAGTCGCCGTGTATTATGCGCTCGGGCCAATGTTGATCCAGTGGTGAATGTCAGTGTTTACTGACCGTGCAGCGGCAATAGGCGCTGGATAAATGTCACACGGATGCATCACGTGGGATTATTTGTGCTAAATATGTACCTGGCTTTATTAAAGCCCTGCATTCAACGGCGTCAGCGCTTAAGCAGACGAGCACACAGGAAAACCTAAACCAATAGCTCTCTATTTCAGGACTCTTCTTAGAAATGCCACTCGGGTTTGAGAGGCATTTTGAAGTGTACGACACCGATTGAGTGTGACAGCCGAGTAAATAATACGCACCTTATTTAAGAGGAGTCTGTTTTGACGTTGTCTCTCAGCTCCCAGACTGAATTAGCTCCAAATGTGTTGTTGGAGCTGCGGTTCTTAGACGTTAACGCACCGATACTTAAACGCTAGCTTTATTACGAACAGCCGGCTAATTGAGCCAGATATGTGCTGACTGTATTATTTGAGTTAATCTGTGATAAATGGAAGCTTCGGGATGATAATGTTTGTTGATGTTTGTTTACCACTTTGTTCCAGACTAGAGGTGTCAGTTTCGGTTACTATCGCTTAGAAGTAAACCGTTAGCTCACCGCTTCATTTCTTAAGAAGCAAACGCAGAATGACGTGACCTACAAGAGGCGCTTTTCCTTTTAGTCGTATACGCTCCGTGGACTCGATGAGCAACATCCATTTAGAGGTGCGGAACGTTGCCCCCTAGAGGCTCGATGGGGAAGCTCCCCGGTAGAAAAGTTTGTACATTTCAAAATGAAATGCTGCATCAATCTCGTGCTTTTTGTGAGCTAAAAAAGGTAATTTATGAAGAACTTTGTGGGGGAATGTAATATACGTACATTTAGGCTACTTGCATAACGTTTCGAGGTACTTGTACTTTACTTGAGTATTTCCATGTTATGTAACTTTTATCTTCTAGTCCGCTACATCTCAGAGGTAGATAATCCAAATATATTAATATTAAAATATCACTAGATAATTAGCAAACCTAATTTAGTATTTCACCATAATTTCCTAAACCTAACTAACTATTTTAAAATATTTTCCTAAACCTAACTGTTTTACGATCTTTTCCTAAACCTAAATAAGAGATAAACCTCCCAAAAATAACATATTTTTTTCCTCCTTTATACTTTTTTAGCTTCGCTCTCACTATTTAGTTGTTAGTGACTCTCAAAGGTTATCAGCCTTAAAAGCTGGAATAAGCTCTCCACAGTGAAGTTGGGAAACGGCATCGAACCTTCAGTATTCTGATGGTTTTACTGGTTGAGTGAATGAAGTCGCAGAAGAAGAATTAAACATGCTTCCACACGCTGTCGCCTCGATCCCTTCCTCGTGGCTCACGCTGCTGAACGTCAGCTCCAGGCACCGGGTCTCTAACCGCAAGCTGAATGTTTTGGGCCATAATTGGCGCTCTATTGAAATTCATATGATGCGACATGGTAAGATCTGTGTGGTTGTTAAGCGCATTATGCTTTGTGGGTAGAAAGGGGATGGAGGCGTGGGAGGAGATGGAGGAAGAAGAGGGAGGAGAGAGAGAGAGGAAGAAGAGGGGCAGAGGGAGGAAGAGGGCAGGTCTTTCCCAGCAGAGCAAGACATTAACTTTGTTTTATGATCTTGAACCGGATCCAAAAACACTGAGGGCAAAACAATAACATCCTCTAATCATTGTATGTTATTGTATGTATGTTATAGTGTGATATCTGTACATCTAAATGTAGTATATTAACTTAAGCAGGGGTCTGTTTTGTCTCTAGAGAATATAAAATCAATTATTGCCCAATAGGGCGCATTTAAACAGCTGTCAATTCTATATATGTGGATGAAAAAAATTATATATATATATATATATATATATATATATATATATATATATATATATATATATATATATATATATATATATATATAAAGTTTTGACCAATTTGTTGCTCCATTAAAAATGTTTACACAATTTTGAAGATTATTGACCAAATTTGCGGTTGTTTGTATTATTTGAATGTTGTATCCACAATTCAGTAGATTTATATCTGTGTATTTAATTTTTTACAGTGTTTAAATCAAGTCTGATATCGTCTTAAACATAAATGAAGGATACTCTTCCACATGGTGAGGCGTACAGCTTATTGATTACACGCTGGTATCGCTGCAGTATCGTTATTGGCCCATAGGTGTCGGAATCGGGCCTGAAACAGTCGTATGTATCCGTGCCCACAATCACCTCGTACCCTGCACAATACTTAAAGAGATATCTACCTTAGTTTACATTATAGAGCCGAAACCATTTATTGATTAATCGATTAGTCAATTGACAGAAAATGATTATATCTATAACCTGCAGGTGATGCCGATGGAGGCGGAGCCTGTTGTTCACCGTTTGTTCTGCAGGCTCTCGTATCGGGAGATATTTAAAAAAGTCACTCTGGTATTTTGAGACTCGCCATGACTTTTTTATCAATCTTCCGGCTGTAAATGAATTATGAAGCACTCTCGGAAAAAAATAAAATGTAAAACCGGAGGTCGAAAGAAAGCGGCGGAGGCGGGTTTTCTAGATCAGTAACGTGGTGAATGTACTGTCAGGAGTACACAGCTTCTACTACGAATGATTACTGTGATTAGAGGTACGGCTGTGAGGGCTGTTGTTACATGAAGGAGAGGCTCGTGCACACGGGGCCCTGAAGGTTTACGGGGACGTGCACACGGGGCCCTGAAGGTTTACGGGGACGTGCACACGGGGCCCTGAAGGTTCCTAATACGGGAACGTGCACACGGGGCCCTGAAGGTTTAAGGGAACGTGCACACGGGGCCCTGAAGGTTTAAGGGAACGTGCACACGGGGCCCTGAAGGTTTAAGGGAACGTGCACACGGGGCCCTGAAGGCTCTCAAAACGGGAACGTGCACACAGGGGCCTGGAGGTTTACGGGGACGTGCACACGGGGCCCTGAAGGTTTACGGGGACGTGCACACGGGGCCCTGAAGGTTTACGGGAACGTGTATACGGGGCCCTGAAGGTTTACGGGGACGTGCACACGGGGCCCTGAAGATTTACGGGGACGTGCACACGGGGCCCTGAAGGTTTACGGGAACGTGTATACGGGGCCCTGAAGGTTTACGGGGACGTGCACACGGGGCCCTGAAGATTTACGGGGACGTGCACACGGGGCCCTGAAGGTTTACGGGGACGTGCACACGGGGCCCTGAAGGTTTACGGGGACGTGCACACGGGGCCCTGAAGATTTACGGGGACGTGCACACGGGGCCCTGAAGGTTTACGGGAACGTGTATACGGGGCCCTGAAGGTTTACGGGGACGTGCACACGGGGCCCTGAAGGTTTACGGGGACGTGCACACGGGGCCCTGAAGATTTACGGGGACGTGCACACGGGGCCCTGAAGGTTTACGGGAACGTGCACACGGGGCCCTGAAGGTTTACGGGGACGTGCACACGGGGCCCTGAAGGTTTACGGGGACGTGCACACGGGGCCCTGAAGGTTTACGGGGACGTGCACACGGGGCCCTGAAGGTTCTCAATACGGGAACGCAGGTCCCCGCCTCTCTCATCGCGGAGCAGCTGGTTCCTGTGATCGTGGATCCAGAGCCTCCCGCCGGCAACAGTTTGAGACGTTTTTATATTCAGCGGAGGCAGACCTTGTTCCAAATATAGCCGGCTCCGCGTTCAAATTCAGATCTTGTTTGGGTTTTATTTTAATTTCCGAGTGCCCTGGAGAGCTGGATATTATAATTTGTGGATGGAGGAGCACCATTTCTTTTCTTTTTTTTAATCCTTTCACCCATTCCTGCCACATCCTCCGTGATTAAGGCTCTCTGCTGGAGAGAGGCGTTCTGACGGAGAGAGAGACGGAGCGACAAGTGAACTCGGCTGCAGCCGGTGGCTGGAACTCGGAATATGATTTGAGAATATGAAGAAGAATGAATACATGAATACATTAATGAGTCGGTGGGAGAGAAGACGGTCAAACGAGGACGGGGAGGAACTTTCCCCCGATTACCAGCGCGAGCAAATGAAGGACTGAAGGTGACGAGCAGCCGTGACGGAAAGTTTGAAGAGTTATAACGATGACGTCCGAGTTCTGAATCGACACTTGAACACAACACAACTTTTTGTTTTTGATCATGAATTGTGTGTAAAGCCCATTTGTCTGCACAGTCGACTACACTACACAATTATAGTGTTAACATACTATTTGTAGAATTAGCTTCCAGTGATGGCTGAGTAGGATTGTTTCCTGCTCAATAAAAACTTAAATTCGTTCAATTTTTTATCTAACAAAATATTCTGCTTTAATCCAAATTTGTTGCCGTTTCGTCTTTCAAAAATAAAAAGGCTTCACTGCATTCAAAGAACTGTTGGAAAGTGAGACAGAAGAGAAAGAAAGTTGATTTAATAATACAAAATTAAAAAAACAGAATACAGATGAATCACTTTATTCAAATTGAGGATTTTCTATTTTTGGATGATTGCGCTGATGGAAACATGCTAACACTAGCATTAGCTCTTCTTTTTCCTGCATTGTGGCGTTTTTATTTCATGTAAAGTTTTATACTCGGAGATGAAAGCTAGTTTAGTTTAGTTTTTTTTTTATCAATTAGAAATCATTTGGTCTATAAAACGTCAGAAAACAGTGAAAAACACAAACACAGCTCCAAAGATATCCAGTTTACAACATGATTGACTAAATTATATTAAACAGCGAATCCTCACATTGTGGAAGCGGCTTCGTACGCGACTGAAAGGACTAATCGCTTTATGATTTTGTCGATTTTACGGTCCATTAATCGACAAATAGTTTTGGCTCTAAATTCACAGGAGTTTGACAACCTGCTGAGAGCATCAGACTCATGACTAATGCAGACCCACTATAGACAGGTGTGTGTGTATATATAGTACACACGGTGCAGTAATATCCATGTGTGTGTGTACAGTCAGCAGACACACAACGACAAACCACCGCTCACACACTCAGGAGGAGCATCAAGGAATAAATCTGAGCGAAGCACACAGGCGAGTACAAATTATGAGACCTCCGGCCGATGAAGCCATAAAACTAACAAATGGCCTCTGTCAGGCCTCGGCCAACAGCGGCCAAGGTTGTACTAACAACACACACACACACACACTCACAGACTCACACACACTCCAACCGCCCTGTAATGAGAAATATTTGGACGTGGCCCTGGAATTCATCCCAGACTGCTGAAATATGGTTTCACTGGCACGGCGACAGCATCGCTTGGTCTTTAGTCCCGCCTCCACAATCCGGAGCGGCAGGAAGCAGAAGCCAGTCGGTGTTTTTGCACTTCCTGTTTCCTCGTTCTGAATGTGTTTCTGCTTACATGTCTGAAATAATGCGTTCAGTTGTCTGATACATAAAACGGGTCAGTGAACGCCCCTCTGGTGGGTCTTAAAGAGTCTAAAGGAGACGACTAAGTGTCCTCACTAGGACACTAGTCCTCCTTCAGCTTAGTGGAGGAGACGTGAAGTCATGTGACCATGGTGGAGTCCCTCTATAACATGGAGTCATGTGACCATGGTGGAGTCCCTCTATAACATGAAGTCATGTGACCTGGTGGAGTCCCTCTATAACATGAAGTCATGTGACCTGGTGGAGTCCCTCTATAACATGGAGTCATGTGACCTGGTGGAGTTCCTCTATAACATGGAGTCATGTGACCTGGTGGAGTTCCTCTATAACATGGAGTCATGTGACCTGGTGGAGTCCCTCTATAACATGAAGTCATGTGACCTGGTGGAGCTCCTCTATAACATGGAGTCATGTGACCTGGTGGAGTTCCTCTATAACATGGAGTCATGTGACCTGGTGGAGTCCCTCTATAACATGAAGTCATGTGACCATGGTGGAGTTCCTCTATAACATGGAGTCATGTGACCTGGTGGAGTCCCTCTATAACATGAAGTCATGTGACCATGGTGGAGTTCCTCTATAACATGGAGTCATGTGACCTGGTGGAGTCCCTCTATAACATGGAGTCATGTGACCTGGTGGAGTCCCTCTATAACATGAAGTCATGTGACCTGGTGGAGTTCCTCTATAACATGAAGTCATGTGACCTGGTGGAGTTCCTCTATAACATGAAGTCATGTAACCTGGTGGAGTTCCTCTATAACATGGAGTCATGTGACCTGGTGGAGTTCCTCTATAACATGGAGTCATGTGACCTGGTGGAGTTCCTCTATAACATGAAGTCATGTGACCTGGTGGAGTCCCTCTATAACATGAAGTCATGTGACCTGGTGGAGTTCCTCTATAACATGGAGTCATGTGACCTGGTGGAGCTCCTCTATAACATGAAGTCATGTGACCTGGTGGAGCTCCTCTATAACATGAAGTCATGTGACCTGGTGGAGTTCCTCTATAACATGAAGTCATGTGACCTGGTGGAGTTCCTCTATAACATGAAGTCATGTGACCTGGTGGAGCTCCTCTATATTTGCTAACTTTAGCTTCTCACGTCACACTTCAAACATCACAACAGTTGTGTTTATGAGTGATATCAAGCGTCATACATGTTTGATTTTCCCCTTCAATAATCCGAAATCCAATGGAAGAATCCCGCTGTAGTTTTTCTTGAGGAAACCAGTGCTTCCTGCTGGAACTAAAAAGAAACAACGCCGTCCCTGGAGCGCTCTATAAAGAGCACAAAATAATAACTCATGTGGACGGGCCAGCTTTAATAATGTGTGTACGTGAGAGGACATGCACATTTTATTGTGTCTGAAATACTAGAAGCAGCAAGTTAAAAACGTATTTCATGTGTTTAGGTTCATGTTAAAGCGAACAAAGAACAAAAGACAAAGACAAAGTTTAATTGCCTCGTTAACTCTTCGTAAACAAAACACTCAAACTCGACCGAATCAACTTTTCCAACAATTACCAACTCTGATTTGATTGAAACAAACCCTTAATTTACCTTAATCCCCCGCGGTCTCTCTCGTTCTAAACCATTCACAAACCATTAAATTAGCAAAATAAAATTTAAAAAAAATGCTGATATTTAAGTCAAATAATAAAGAACAAACAAGTAATTGCTCATGAAAGCCCAGTGAGTTGGAAGCCTTTAGGCAGGACGTGAGCACTGTTGTACTCCCAGCTGTGATTGTATGTATTTATGAATATAAATCACACATTAAGAGAAGATTTATCAACGTCAACGTGTCGGGCTTCTCCTGGTGAAATACAGCCTCTCAAGGCTTCACATGATCAAAGTGACACGCTCCGGTCTCCATGTCCATGAAACACATCGTCACGCTGCCGCGCTCCTATTGGAGGATCCCGTCTGTGAGCGACTCTTTTACAGCCTCAAGGACGGCTGTTGCCTTAAAAACAGGGAAACGCTCCCTTTGGTTTAAATGACCGTTCTCCTGAAGAAGGTCTGTAATTATTACATTTAAATCATCTGTTATAGTTCATTTTCTTCTCTTATTTTTGACTTCCCTTTTTCTTTTCATTTTTTTTCTTTTCTTTTTTCTCTTTTCTTTTTTCTTTTCTTCTTTTTTCATTTTTTTTCTCTTTTTTTCTCTTTTTTTCTTTTCTTTTTCTTTTCTTTTTCTTTTTTGCAACATGGCTACTATCTCACTTTTTCACCGTTCATCTCTGATCACTTTCACCAAGTCCTCGGTGCTTTCACACCGAGTCGCAAGAGGGCACTAGAATCCGCCCCCACCTCTAGAACCCGCCCCTTCCTCTAGAACCCGCCCCCATCTCTAGAACCCGCCCCTTCCTCTAGAACCCGCCCCTTCCTCTAGAACCCACCCCCACCTCTAGAATCCGCCCCCACCTATAGAACCCGCCTCTTCCTCTAGAACCCGCCCCCACCTCAGGAACCCGGCTCTTCCTCTAGAACCCGCCCCCACCTCTAGAACCCGCCCCTTCCTCTAGAACACGCCCCCACCTCTAGAACCCAACCCCACCTCTAGAACCTGCCCCTTCCTCTAGATCCCACCCCCACCTATAGAACCCGCCCCACCTCTAGAACCCGCCCCACCTCTAGAACCCAACCCCACCTCTAGGACCCGCCCCCACCTCTAGAACCCGCCCCAGCTCTAAAACCCGACCCTTCCTCTAGAACCCGCAACTTCCTCTAGAACCCCCCCCCCCCCTCTAGACCCCCCCACCCCCTAGAGGACGCACCCCTCCTTCATGTCGCTTCTTCTTCTCTGGTTTTGACGCCTCTGCTGTCGTATCTTCACAGCACAACACAAATCCTCTGGGATTCCCGGGACAGTTGTTGGAGCAGACAGATGTTGCAGCTGTTTGTATTTTGTGTGTGTGTGTGTGTGTGTGTGTGTGTGTGTGTTGTGTGTCTGTGAACAGGACAATACGACAATACAAATTGGTCGTCGCGCCAAAATTTTGAGAATTTACAGTCAGATCGACTCAAAAAGTGTTCGTTGTTCAACAAAGAATAAAGTTATTATATAAGAAATAAATGTCTACATGAGAATTATTATTTTATTAGGCTCTTTATTCTGAAACTTTATGCAGAGGGGTTTGTTCACACGGCATTCACAGCCTCATTTATACTACATTTAGTACTAAAAACATGGAGAAACTTGGGGTTTTTAATGACAGTATTTTCTGATTCATGGAGTGATACAAAGATAAATCATAAATTCCACATAAACATTTGACTCTAATATAAAACAAAAAATATTTAACCTTGATTAAACAATTTTTACATGTATGTTCTGGAAATAATATACCACATACTCCATACAAAAAATAGTATATTTAAACATAATATTTTCATAAAACTTGTTTTCATGTCAGTAATCCACTAGGATTTTTGTCTCTCGTTAAGAAAGCTGACTACGTGAACATTAATTGAGTTATTGTCTCATTAATTTTAATCCCAAATGAACCACTGGTTCTCTGGAAAGTAAGAAAGTAGTCTATAAACTTAAAAAAAACTCGCACTCAAACACCAATATCTAATATTCTCATTGTGTGTCGTTGTCTCGCTGCAGGCCGAGACAAGAGAAAGGGTCCCATGATCTCTGCCGGCGATGCCGAGTTCCCGCGGGATTACCACACGCTGGCCGGCGGCGGCGGCCGCGGGGCGCACCGGCGGTTCCCCGACACCAACGGGGGATTCACGTCGTCCTCGCTGGACCGCCGGCACAACTCGGTGGCTGCCAAGAGCCTGGAGGCCCTGAACAGCATCCACAAGGCGGACATCGAGCGCCAGAGAGACGCACTGATGGACCTCCAGAAGAGCAAGTTCTCCAACAGCCCCGGAGGCTCGCCGCAGGGCGGCGGCGCCGCTGCCGGACGACAGGTACACACACAGGTAAACACACCTGATCACAGCATGAAACACAAACGATGCGGTCGTGACGGGAGCTTTTATCACAGCTCTGAAATCATTGTTTTAATTCAGCCTTTTTTATTTGAATTATGTTGAGGAAAATATTTTCCGCATTGCTCGTCTTGAATCTGAGGTTCGACAAACGGTCGGAGCCTCCTACCAGCACCCTGGCATAAGCTTTCCTCAGTAGTGTGATACCCTGATAGTTCGAGCACACTCTCTGGTCCAACTTCTTGAAGATGGGAACCACCACCCCGGTCTGACATTGAAGAGCGTGTCAGCCAAGACAGCCCAACAACGTCCAGCGCCTTCAGCATCTCAGAGCGGATCTCATCCACCCCCGGCGTCTTGCAACCAAGGAGCTTTTCAGGGATATGGATGCAACCCTCAAGTCTTCAGGCGCTGCCCCCTCTCCAGGGGACATGTTGGCCGGGTTTAAGAGTTCCTCAAAGTGCTCTTTCCAAGATATCCCCTGTCTGGGTCAGCAATTCCCTTCCCCTGCTGAGAACAGCCTGGGGTAGGCCCTACTTTCCCTTCCTGAGCCGTTGGATGGTTTGCCAGAACCTCCTGGAGGCCAACCGGAAGTCCTTCTCCATGGCCTCGCTGAACTCCTCCCATGCCAGAGTTTTAGCAACGGCGACCACCGCAGCTGCAGCCCTTCTGGCCTGCCGGTACCCGTCAGCTGCTTCAGGAGACCCCTGGGCCAACCAGGCCCGAAAGGCTTCCTCCTTCAGCTTGACGGCTTCCCTCACCCCCTGGTGTCCATTAGCAAGTTCTCGGGATGCCGCCACGACACCGATGACCTTCCGCCCACAGCTCCTAGCGGCCGCGTCCACAATAGAGGCTTTGAACACGGTCCACTCTGATTCCATGTCCCCAGCCTTCCGGAGGTGGGAGTTGAAGACCTCCCAGACAGGATCCTCTGCCAGACGTTCCCAGTTCTCCCTCACTACACGTTTGGGCTTGCCAGGTCTTTCTAGCCGACTCCCCCGCCATCTGATCCAACTCACCACCAGATGGTGATCAGTTGACAGCTCTGCTCCTCTCTTCACCCGAGTGTCCAAGACATACGGCCGCAGATCAGATGATACGATTACAATCAATCATTGTGAGGTCAAACATGATTTTTATTTTGGATAAAAAGAAAGGGGAAGAATGTAAGGTAAATAAAGGTAATTGTAAATTAATAAAGCACCCAGAAAGAGATAAATAGTCACAGATTAAATAATAAACATTTAAAGCATTTAATTAAATGTTAGTGCAAGCAATCCGACTTGGGAGGAAAAGGGGCGGAGCTTGTAGGCACCGGAAGCACCGCGGGCGCACGTCAAAGGTGGGGATTAAATGAACGCCGGGCGGCTAGATCAAACGCAGCAAAGACGCGTCTACAAGTCCGGAGAGGCAGCCGGTAAGAGTGACAGACTTTATAATTGAAGGACTTTGCTGATGATCGCTGCCACCACCAGCTTGATTAGCGCGAGCGCTAAATACGTCACGGGGCTCCGCAGCCCATTCACGTGTGGCAAAGCGAAATGTTTGTTGACATGTTGGTGGAGGCACAGCTGGGGGCTATGTGGTGACGTGTGTAGACAGAGTGCACGGGCGCTGATCATGTGTTTAAAGTGGTTCTGGCATGTTGAAATGTGTGTTTTCTGTTTTTTTTATTTAAAGGTTTTTCACCTCTATCTCTATCGTATTTCTATACGGAGGGAAGGACTCAACAATCCAAATCTCAAAAATAAAAGGAGAAAAAAAAAGGAAAAGTTGGGTTTTCATTGGAGTGGAATCCAGTTTGAATCGGTGTAGATGGGTCAATCCCTATCAAGTGGGGAAGTGCAGAAGGTCCGAAGCCGTAACTTGACAGTGAAAAACCGCGGACCAAAAACTGGAAAGTCTGGAAAACCAGGAAAAGGAAATCTGGGAGCTTTGAGCTGGAACAGCGGAAGCAATAAACTGGAATCCTGGGAAAAGAAGACAATCAAGTGAAAATATATGAAGCATTGAAGTAGTACTTACCTTCTCAACTGAAATCAACGACGCAGCAGATTCAAGCATGACGGATCAAGCTATGGAGAAATCAGTCGAGCAGCTCAAGGTGGAGCGAACTACAGCGAAAAGATTATTTACACGTCTGGTCAACACCATTACCAGGACCTACAGGGACATGTCTGAAAAAGAGCTCAGAGACAGTTTCAATAATGTCATAAAAGAAGCTGAGAAAGTCATGGGGGCAAATGAAGATGTGGAGGCTGGATTCATTACAGAACTGGAGGCGGAGCTGGAGGAAGGTGAAGATGCTGTGTTAACTAGACAGCAGAAAGCCGACATAGCAAAGACTTTCAATGAGTGTGATGGAAAGCTAAAGGAGGTCAAAAGTCTGATTCAGGAGGCACTTTGGGATAACTTCGGGGATGTTGAATTGTCAACAGCATTGCAGGCAGCAGAGGAAGTGGGTGACCATGCTGCTGATGTGCGGCCCGATGGTGGCCAGGAGGCATACGACTTCATGCTCGACCACCTGCAAGGACGGGTAAAGACCGCAAAGGAGGTGTACAGTCGGTGGAAACGATGGATCCCACCAAGTGAGCAAAAGGACTTTCAGAGCCGCATAAAGAGGCTTGAACTCCTCCTTCCCAAGCTGGTTTCCAGGAAGGCTGAGTACATACAGGCTAGGAAAGAGGAGGAGGGGGAAAGACCAATTGGGCCCACGCCGGCCACCATCAGACTGAAACCTATATCCCTGCCAAAGTTTACTGGGAACAAACGTGACTTCCACAGGTGGAAAAAGGACTGGGAAGCACTCCAGAAGCAGGGTGAGCCGACCGGTTCAAAAGAAGTGAAAAAGTTTCAACTACTGGACAGTCTTGATGATAAAATCGCAAGAGACCTTCGCCTGAGCAGTTATAACACTGCAGGTGACATTTTTCGTGTCCTAGAGAACCGCTATGGCAATAAGATTGCGATTGCTATTGATATAGTGGAGGAGTTGCAGAGAATGCCAGCTGCCAGAGGTCATCAGCCACGGAAAATAGTGGAATTAATCCAAGCTGTGGAGAAGGCACTTCAAGATTTGAGCGACCTTGGAGACACAGGCGCAATCAAAAATCCTCTGGTAACGAAATCAATAGAAAGTAAACTTCCAGAAGTTCTGAAGAAAGAATGGCTTGTCTATGTCGCTGACAGGAGAAACGCAGTGGCAGCAGAGACTCGTTTTGACAGTCTCTTGGCGTTCCTTAAGGGGCAAGAGAGCATATATGAGCAGCTCGAGCAGCTAAGAGAGGAGGAGCCAAGTAGAAAAGAGACCAGAACCGAGCCAAGATATGCTAGAACCAAGTCTACCAAAGCAGAAGATGACCATTTAGGGTGTGTAGTCTGTGGGGACGGAAAGCATAAGAGAAAACTCTACTTTTGCAACCAGTTTCGTGCGCTAAAGCTAACAGAGAAGAAGGCTGCAGTAAGAAAGTTGGGAGCATGCAAGAGGTGCCTCGAAGTACATGAGGACGCTTCATACTGCACAACTGACTTTCTATGTAAAAACCAAGTCTGCAGGGATGAGCAAGCTCCTGAGCATCATTTCTCTCTGTGCCCCAATGCTGCGGTGAGAAAAAGCAGCATCGGAGAGAAGCACAGATTCGGCCCGGAGAGGGAGAAAACCAGGAGGAAGCATACAGCAGATCAAGAGGAGTTTTTCAACAAGCTTTCACCAGAATTGGCAAAACAATGTCGGGATGTGTTCTCCAACACTGCATCAAGAGCCTTCAGCACTACAAAAGATCCACCAAGTCTTCTTGTGGAAAGTGGACTGCAAGAGCGACCAGTACTTATGATGCTCCTCGAGGTCACAGCAAATGCTGGACAAAGAATCGGGACATTAATTGATTTGGCTTCGGACACAAATTATATAACCCACAAGACTGCAAGCGAACTGAACCTCAGGAGTGAAGAAATCACACTCGTCGTCCATGGAGTTGGAGGGATGAAGGTTCGTGTGGAGACAAGGCGTTACCTTCTAAGGATCAGAGTGAAGACTCCCAAGGGCACTCTCAAACCCCATCAATTGGTTTGCTATGGACTAGACAGCATAGCAAATGTCCACAAAAATGTGACACCAGAGCAGCTGCACAGGTTTTTCCCAAGCATTCCACTCGATGAACTGGTGAGACCCAAAGAAGTACATTTGCTCATAAGCCACAGAGAAGGGCAATTAGCTCCACAAAGAATCAAAGCTGTTGGAGACCTCGTACTGTGGGACGGACCTCTTGGAAAGACGGTTGGCGGAACGCATCCTGACCTCTTTGAGGAGCTCACTGTAGCAGCCCACAGGTCCAAGACTCACTTCGCAAGGTCAATGAGGGCAGCAGCTGTAAAGTACGAGGAGCTCACTAGCAGGATCCCAGAGACCCTTCTACGAAACAAACAGGTTAGCGCCAAGTTTCAGGAGTCAAGTACGTCAACCACCAGGAAAGATTTCCTTGAGTGGTGGAAATGGGATAGTATTGGTGCAGCATGTGAGCCGAGATGCGGGGGTTGCCGCTGCGGGAAATGCCAGCCAGGCGGCAAAGAAATGACTCTTGCTGAGGAGAGGGAGGTCGAAATAATGAAGGAAGGCCTCACCTATGT
Organism: Myoxocephalus aenaeus; assembly: GCA_038501785.1. NCBI lineage: Eukaryota > Metazoa > Chordata > Actinopteri > Perciformes > Cottidae > Myoxocephalus > Myoxocephalus aenaeus. The sequence goes on along the minus strand of JBAMJR010000502.1, from coordinate 33,352 downwards.
CAAAGGCGATAGCCACAGCGAGGAACCACATTGGCATTCCAGATATCCTTGGTTGGAAGATCCAGCCTCTCTGCCTAACAATAAAAGGACAGTCGAGGCTACATTTCTCAGGACAGAAAAGCAGCTGGCCAAGGAACCGGAATGGAAGGTTGCCTATACTGCTCAAGTGCATGACATGGTTGACCGAGGGGCGGCAATCAAATTGTCCAAAGAGGCAGTAACCAACTGGAAAGGACCAGTATGGTATGTGAGTCACCTTATTGCTCCTAACCCACACTCTGTCACAACCCCAGTGAGACTTGTGTGGAACAGCAGCCAGAAGTGCAGAGGTGTGAGCCTGAATGACCTGCTGATGAAAGGTCCAGACGTCCTCAACCAGATTCGCGCTGTTCTGCTCAGATTCAGGTGTGGGGTACATGCTGCCCTGGGTGATATAAAAAAGATGTACAACTCTGTTTGGTTGGAGGACCGAGAAGTACACCTGCATAGATTCCTCTGGCGAGACTCAGAAGATGAAGAGCTGGCGGAATATGCAATTACAAGAGTAAACATTGGAGACAAGCCAGCGGGGTGCATCGCACAGCTGGCAATGCGTGAGACTGCAAACCTCGCACCTTTCATCCACCTCAACGTGGAGCGTCAGGTGCTCCAGGAGGACAGCTACGTCGATGACATTCTCACATCCCACAATGACTTTGACCAGCTTAAAACCATCGCAGCAAATGTGAAGCATATCCTGCAAGCTGGAGGGTTCAAGCTCAAGCCTTGGGTCTTTTCTGGGCAAAGTGGGAGGAAGGGTTGGAAGGACGAGCCGGAGAAGGCCGGGACAAAGATTTTGGTCCTGCCAAACCAAATGAGTGAGGATGACAATAAAGCACTCGGCCTGGGCTACATGGTAGAAGAGGACAAGCTCCATGTCATGACCGCAATCAATTTCTCGAGGAGAAAGAAAAAGATGAGAAGTGGCCATGACCTTCACCAAGGACAAGTCAGAGACCAGATGCCAAATCCCCTTACGAGGAGAGAACTGCTCAGCCAAGTTTCAGGGCTGTATGACCCGGTCGGCCTGGTAACTCCTGCTAAGCAGAAGGGAGCTATACTGGTGCGAAGGGCGTTCCAAGAGGCAAAGACTGGAAAATGTCCAGTCAAAGAGACATGGGACATAGCGCTCTCAGATGACCTCAGGGAAGATGCGATCAGGCTCTTCGAAGAATACATTCAACTTGGCAAAGTCATGTTCGCCAGAGCACTAACGCCTCCATGCTATGTTGATAAACCCTGGGCAATCACATTCTCAGATGGAAGTGAGCATACGTATGGAGCAGTGATGTATCTGAGGTGGAACTCAAACCAAGGCCCAATTGTTAGGCTGGTGGAGTCCAAAGCAAAATTAACTCCGTTGGACTGTAAAGGTGATGCTGTGAAAGCAGAGATTTGTGGAGCAGTGTTTGCCTCACGGCTGAAGAAGTACTTTGAGCGTCACAGCCGAATCCAGATTGGAAAGTGGTACCATCTCATCGATAGCCAAACCGTTCTTGGTGCAGTACAGCGAGAAAGCTATGGCTATCAGACTTTCTTCGCAAATCGAATTGGAGAAATTCAAAACGGCACAAGGACTCAAGACTGGTGGTGGACCCCTGGCCAGCAAAACATTGCTGATATCATCACCAGAGGGGCCAGCCCTCAAGGGCTGGATGAGGACTCAGAGTGGCAAAATGGGCCAGAGTTTCTGAAGTTACCAGTGAGGGAGTGGCCAATCAAATCAGCCAAAGAATTAGCGAGCGCTGCCAGAGAAAGCGTCAACAGGTTGCAAAAGAAGGCATTTGCTGCTGTGACGAGAGCCAAGGCAAAGGAAGCTGAGTCAGATCAACACCAAGCAGTGACTGAACAGAGAAGACCACCTGTGGGATCAGCCATCCTAGGCCTTGTGGATGCCAAGCGGTTCAGTAGCTTGACTAAGCTGGTCAAAACAATTGCATGGATCTGGAGAGCAGCAAAAAAGTTCATTGGACAGAATAAAGCCGCGAAGAGCTCAAAGTGGGAGGCAGTCTCTTCGGCAGGAGTCGTCTCAGTAAAAGAACGAGAAGATGCCCTGAGAGACATCTTTCTTGCGGCGCAAGAAGGCACAACCTTCCCAAGCACCACGACAGACAGACTAGTAGTCTATAAAGAGGAAGACTCCGGGTTATTAGTTTGTGGTGGCCGAGTGCAAATCTTCAAAGAAGATCAAGTAGGGGTCCCTATCTTACCCTATAACACATGGGTGTCCACACTGCTTGCTCGGGAGGCCCACCAAGAGAGTCATGATGGAGTGGCTGGAACCCTGCTCAAGATGAGAAGGAGGGCATGGGTCGTACGAGGAAGAAGGATTGCCCAAAAGGTTGTTGATGGCTGCATAATCTGCAAGAAGGCAAAGGCAAGGAAATGTCAACAAGTAATGGGTGACTTGCCTCCGGAACGAGCAGAACCTGCTGCGCCATTCAAATTCACGACCATAGACCTCTTTGGACCGTACCAAGTCAAAGATGACGTGAAGAAGAGAGTGAGACTAAAAGTCTGGGGGGTGGTCTTCTGCTGCATGGCCAGTAGAGCCATCCACACTGAGTTGGTAAACACACTATCGACAGAAGGATTCCTGATGGCCTACCAAAGGTTCACGGCGATCAGAGGGCATCCAAGGAAGATCTGGTCAGATCCAGGCACCAATTTCATTGGAGCAAAACCAGTCTTGGAGGAGCTTTACAGATTTCTGGATGGCTTGAACAAACCAGCCTTGCAGGAGAACGCAGCAAAAAATGGGACTGAGTGGATGTGGAAAATCCACCCAGCCGACTCTCCACACAGAAATGGTGCTGCAGAAGCTGCTGTACGCATCGTAAAGAGAGCACTCCAGACTCTTGGGAAAGAGTCGGAGCTCACATACAGCGAGTTCCAGACAACTCTTCACATAGCAGCCAACCTGGCAAATGAGCGCCCAATTGACGCCAGAGTACAGAGCCGGGAAGACTGTATCCAATATATCACACCCAACACGCTCCTTCTGGGGCGGGCATCTCAAAACGGGGATGTCCAAACATTTGACTTTGCTAGCTACCCCTACGAAAGACTAAGAGCAATGCAGTCAGAGGTGACCAAGTTCTGGAGGCATTGGAGCCAACTTGCTGGTCCCAATTTATTTGTGAGGAGCAAGTGGCATACTATAGAAAGAAACGTTGCTGTTGGGGACGTTGTCTGGCTAAGTGACCAAAATGCGCTAAGAGGGCAATTCAAGCTTGGAAGGGTCATCAGTACGAATCCAGACAGTAAAGGCATCGTGAGGGACGTCAACGTCAGAATCTTCCCAAGCTACAATGTTTCTGTGACAAGACCAACGAGGGAAGCAAGAGCAAGTCATCCGACCGTGAGCGAGCAGAACAGGAAGATGCAGGCTACCATCCTTCACAGAGACGTCAGGCGGTTGGTTGTCTTACTACCTGCTGAAGAACAGAACAACATCTCCAGAAGATGAGGAGAACTAAACTGGGATTACAAAATTTGCCTTGAAAGTTGGCGATCTCCACAGTGGTTCCATGTGAAGATCGAGTGGGAGGTGTGAGGTCAAACATGATTTTTATTTTGGATAAAAAGAAAGGGGAAGAATGTAAGGTAAATAAAGGTAATTGTAAATTAATAAAGCACCCAGAAAGAGATAAATAGTCACAGATTAAATAATAAACATTTAAAGCATTTAATTAAATGTTAGTGCAAGCAATCCGACTTGGGAGGAAAAGGGGCGGAGCTTGTAGGCACCGGAAGCACCGCGGGCGCACGTCAAAGGTGGGGATTAAATGAACGCCGGGCGGCTAGATCAAACGCAGCAAAGACGCGTCTACAAGTCCGGAGAGGCAGCCGGTAAGAGTGACAGACTTTATAATTGAAGGACTTTGCTGATGATCGCTGCCACCACCAGCTTGATTAGCGCGAGCGCTAAATACGTCACGGGGCTCCGCAGCCCATTCACGTGTGGCAAAGCGAAATGTTTGTTGACATGTTGGTGGAGGCACAGCTGGGGGCTATGTGGTGACGTGTGTAGACAGAGTGCACGGGCGCTGATCATGTGTTTAAAGTGGTTCTGGCATGTTGAAATGTGTGTTTTCTGTTTTTTTTATTTAAAGGTTTTTCACCTCTATCTCTATCGTATTTCTATACGGAGGGAAGGACTCAACAATCCAAATCTCAAAAATAAAAGGAGAAAAAAAAAGGAAAAGTTGGGTTTTCATTGGAGTGGAATCCAGTTTGAATCGGTGTAGATGGGTCAATCCCTATCAAGTGGGGAAGTGCAGAAGGTCCGAAGCCGTAACTTGACAATCATTGATCTCCGGTCTAAGGTGTTCTGGTACCAGGTACACTTATGAGCCTCCTTATGCTCGAACATGGTGTTCGTTATGGACAAACCGTGGCTAGCACAGAAGTCCAATAGCGAGACACCACTCGGGTTCAGATCGGGCGAGCCGTTCCTCCCAATCACCCCCTCCAGGTTTCTCTGTCATTGCCCACGTCAGCGTTGAAGTACCTCCTGCACCAGCTCCGGCTCTTTCCCGGCTAGCGAGGTGGCGTTCCACGTCCCTAGAGCTCGTCCATGCTGCCGGAGATCGGCTCGCCCAGACCCCCTCGCGGCCCGCGGCCCCGGTCCACATAGCACCCGACCCCGATGCGTGTCCACAGGGTGGTGAGTCCACAGGGTGGCTGCTCCATTCGATATATAATGTACAAATATAATATATACTAAGAGTAAAACCACAATAGGGTCGGTATCTTGTCTTTTTATGCAACAATTGGTATAAAACTGATTTCTTTTGTTCAGGATGTTTGTTTGTGTGAAAGGGTTCATTTCTAGAATCTGAGGCGGCTTTTGAATCATATTTTTATCCTTTACAAGGTTATTTTTCTCAGATATGTTATTATATTAAGAGAAATATCAATATCTGAATGATCCATAACGTTTCAAAGGAAACTAAACTACACCAACAGATTAAACTGAGAGTAAAGTTACAGCTGGAGCTTTAGGTATAGGATCCAGACTCCTTATCATTATATAATTATATATATATATATATATATATATATATATATATATATATAATGATATATTTTTGCTATTGTCTTCTGACCGGCTGAACTTCTCGGAGGATGAAATCGCTGCGTGTCTTTTTCGTGCAGATTTCTGTCCGACAATAAATGGAGGAGAGTGCAGCCTTCAGGGGAGGAAGGAGCCCTCTGAGTGCTCTGTCTCCGCATGGGACACACACACACACACACACACACACACACACACACACACACACACACACACACACACACACACACACACACACACACACACACAGATGCCTCTGGGGGCTTTGTTGCACGCTGACCGGCGATAACGGACTCTTTTTTTTGAGCAGTTAATGTCCGAGAGAGTCTTCGTCGTCTTCGTCGTCTTCATCGTCTTCATCGGACCTGAGACAGATTGTCCAAACAGAACCAACTGGATCATAACAAAACAAATAATTCAATCTATACGTCCAAAAAGTGTTGCAAAATGTTAGCAAAAGAAACATTGATGCTCTATGTGGACCTAAATATTAATATTATCCACAGGATTATTTTTTGTTTTTGCAAAATGGTTTTTAATTTTTTATTAATTAATTAATTAATTAATTTTTTTTACATTTCCAACATTTCCAACAGTCCCTGACATTCGACCTTGAAAATAAATACAAATGGAAATAATAGTACCAATAGTTTAGTTTAGTTTTCAGTCATCCATGAAATCTTCTCCCTTTATTAAATAAATAACTTCCTGCGGAGAACCTTTACACTTCTGTTGG
>JBAMJR010000502.1:0-25000 GCA_038501785.1 Myoxocephalus aenaeus | reverse complement strand
GGGTGTAGGGTGCAGGGTGCAGGGCTCCAGGGTGCAGGGTGCAGGGCTCCAGGGTGCAGGGCTCCAGGGTGCAGGGTGCAGGGTGCAGGCTCCAGGCTGTAGGGTGCAGGGTGCAGGGCTCCAGGGTGCAGGGTGCAGGGCTCCAGGGTGTAGGGTGCAGGGTGCAGGGCTCCAGGGTGTAGGGTGCAGGGTGCAGGGCTCCAGGGTGTAGGGTGCAGGGTGCAGGGCTCCAGGGTGCAGGGCTCCAGGGTGTAGGGTGTAGGGTGCAGGGCTCCAGGGTGCAGGCTCCAGGCTGTAGGGTGCAGGGTGCAGGGTGCAGGGCTCCAGGCTGTAGGGTGCAGGCTGTAGGGTGCAGGGTGCAGGGCTCCAGGGTGCAGGGTGCAGGGTGCAGGGCTCCAGGCTGTAGGGTGCAGGCTGTAGGGTGCAGGGTGCAGGCTCCAGGCTGTAGGGTGCAGGGTGCAGGGTGCAGGGTGCAGGGCTCCAGGGTGCAGGGTGCAGGGTGTAGGGTGCAGGGTGCAGGGTGTAGGGTGCAGGGTGCAGGGCTCCAGGGTGCAGGGTGTTTTGGGGCATGAAAGCGGAGAGTAAATTGTTGGGAAATGCAAACGTTTGAAAGGACGGGAATCAAACCGGTTCTGACCGCATGCGATGTTTCTTGTTATTACTCTTCTATGTTCACGTCAGTCCTGCAGACAGGACGTGAACATGAAGACACGTGTAATCCATTAAAAATACTCTTTTGCTTCATTGGATCCAGTTCAACTTAATGGAACTTGTCTTTGCTCCGTCTGTCAGTTTAAAGCGTTGATGATAAGAACGCTGATGTTAAAACGTGTTGCTGTCACCAGCAGAGTTTATAGGCTGTAAACAGGCCTGAGGTCAGTTTAAGGGCCTCATTGAAGACCCTGTGTGTACTGTGTGTGTACTGTGTGTGTACAGTATGTACTGTGTGTACTATTGTTGTAAAACAGAACACGTTTATGAGGATTTGTGGCCTTCAGTCCGTCTGGTTCGTCTGAATTCCGGTGAAACAAATACTTTTTGTTTGTTTTCTATTTAGTCTGCACACGTTTATTAATTAATTTATTAATGAACCAAATAGAAATAACTTTTCATTCTTCTCTACCAGTTCATCTTCGGTTACTTTGCAGAACGCCACCGTTTTTTGGTGTTCTTTATTCCGCAGATTTAATGTGCAGAATATTCCTGAGAACTTGTTATCGTATTATCTTTATTAAATAAGCCAAATTATTTTTAAAGGAGATCAAAGAAGCAAAGCAAAAGCCTGAGTTGAAGTTCTGCTGAATATAATTGTTAAAGCAGCTCGGTGGTTCTGTTACGACGTTTTTTAATAAATGTGGTCTAGTTGGTATCAAGAAAGGTTAATATTGTTTTGATAACTTTTTTTGAGGCTGAATGCTTATTCAGCATTTTTTCATCTGTATTTAATTTGTGAAAAGATATTTACATTCTGATTCTTATTTCACGTGGAAAAGGTTTTAGGTTGAAGACACAGGCTGCGCTAGAATAGTCCTTTTTGGTGAGGAACCTTCCTAACATGCAAAGGAAAGGAGCTTCAATGCTTCCTTACTTAGCTCCTTTAGCAAAGGAAACACTGGACCTTCCTTTACGAAAGGAAAGGAGATAATTCCGACCCACAATTCCTTGCGGCGGCAAAATTTTAAGTGACGCACCAATCGGCCGTAGATTATGTAAATAAAGTTTCATAAACTATTTTCTGCATATTCTTATGATCAGATTACAATCTTCATACAAACCATAACAACATAAAGGGATATGAGACGTTGTTAGTGTTTTAGAAACTGAACGATGAGACAGTTTAGTAGCTTTGTACTCTGTCGGTTTCACTTTCATATTCCTTCTTTCATTTCTATTCCAACCTCGTTAATAAAGTAAAACTATGAACCGGCTTGTTTAAATCGTCTGCATGAAACACTGTAAGAATATGGACGAAGTATTTAAGATGATCTGTTTTGTAGTCCATCTCCTGAACATTGTAGTTTCATCGCTGCAGACTGACGTCACTAACATGCGTTGGATTCTCTAAACACCGCGGTTGTCTTTTCCTAACTCCTCATTAACTCTCCTTTCCATCTTTCCTTAACCCCGTGACGTTTTTACAAAGGTCAAGGAGAAGTGGTTAGGAATAGACGTTAGGAGAAAATGTTTTGACTATTCGACTGCAACCACAAACTAGATCAGAAACACATGGAGGCCGTTGACCTTTGACCTTTTGAAAATGTTTACCGTAAACATCGGGTTACAAGCCGCTACTACCTTCGGTCAGTGTCCCCGTTAGCTCCCCGCTGTAGCCAGCTGGGGCTCCTGCTAGCGCTCCGTCACTTCCCCGCTAACTTCCGCTAGCTCTCCGCTAACTTCCGCTAGCTCCCTGAAAACCACCGAAGGTAGCGGGACCAGGCTCGACACCCGACTTGGGCAGAGGGGACGCGGGCAGTAGCAGCAGCAGTGGCCGGTAGCAGCAGAAGCGCTAGCTAGCAGCGCTAACTAGCATTGCTACTACCTTGCTACAGCGGGGACACTGATCAGCCGTAGGAGCGGCTTGTAACCCGACGTTTACGGTACAAGTGATCTCAGACAACGACATCCGGCCGTTGGACTTTTTTTCGTACGTCAATATATATTTTTTTACTCACGTTTTTGTCGAGTAAAAAGGGGCAAAAAGTGACCGAATGTTCACAACAAAGTTGTCAGCTTTTGTGGCGCAAATCACAAAGTTCAGAACGGGTTGAGTTGAGTCTTTATGTATGAATCAAGACGGCAAACTCTACCCCTTTGTAAAACTCTACCCCAAACTCTACCCCTTTGTAAAAAGCGAGTATTTTGCATTTTTGTGTTGTTTATTTATATCCAGCAGCTGATCTACTTACTGCACGTGCTCCATGACTTTATTCAAACAGATTCTCTAAATGGAAGTTAGACACTTAACGAAATGAAATGATGTAGCTTAAAGTCTCAAAAACTGGTATTTAAAGTCAGAAAAGAAAAAGAAAAATCATTTTCCGGATGTAGAATCTGACTGTGTAGACTGTAAATATTTGGTTAAATAAGCTCAGCGGCGTCTGATCAGGTAGGTTTGTCTGTTTTGGTCAGCGGACTTGAACTGAAGCCCACAAACCACACGGAGCTCTGAAATCTGGGTCACAGCGGCCCACGGGCCTGTCGCTCGCTCTTTCTTTCACAAACCCTCTTTAAAAAAAAAAATCCTTTAACTGTATTTTCAAAATGAAGTGAGATGGATTTCAAAAGTTGCCGCTGAGAGACAATATTTGGGGAGCCAGGCAGCTCCCAGAACAGCTGCTCAAACATGAATTAAGTTCCACCTACACAGGAGAATAATTACTCAGGGAATTCATTTTTTTCACACCATATGTGATGAAATTTAGACAAAATCACTCGTCTGTGCTTTTAATTTGAAGTCACATTGAAGTTACTTGTATTTGAACGAATGCAGTGGCAGTGAAATGTTTGCAAATCGTTTGTTGTTGACGTCTGTGTTTTACATGTTTTCCAAAACATAACGTGTATGTAACTGTGAATATGTATAATTTACTGGTGCAGTACAGAGGTTTAGCACAGGGGTCGTTCCTGACACTATTATATATTAAATATTTAACACAATCCACTGTGAATATGTTTGGAAAGGTGGTTCCGCTCGAGTAAACATCGAGAGTTTCGTCATACAAATGTGTTGAAGAACTGAGACGTTGAATTATTCCATGTGTGATGAGTCAGTGTTTCTTTGTAATTATGTAGCTGAGCTTCTGTAATCGTTACCGACAATCAAAATAGACCTTTCTCCCAATGGTCAAAACACAAAGATGTTGCTATTTCCTCCACTGCAACATCATGCTTCATTGTTTGTTCCTTTTTTTTTACCTTTAAATATTCCTATCAGGCTAAATTATTAGAGAGATAAAGATAAATGTTGCTAACAGACTAAACTATTAGAAAGATAAAGAGAAATGTTGCTAACAGGCTAAATTATTAGAGATATCAATATGAATGTTGCTAACAGACTAAGCTATTAGAGAGATGAAGAGTAATGTTGCTAACAGACTACACTATTAGAGAGATATATCTGTAATAGTTTAGCCTTTTAGCAACATAAACATGTTGCTAACAGGCTAAATTATTAGAGAGATAAAGATAAATGTTGCTAACAGATTAAACTATGAGAGCGATGAAGAGAAATGTTGCTAACAGACTAAACTATTAGAGAGATGAAGCGATGGCCTGCTGTTGAGCTTACGTTTAGTAACCAGTGTAGCATGGTATCCTGGTGGAATTAGCAAGACAACTAGTGGACGGCTGGCTACTTAGCTAGCTTGCTAAATTCCCCCATGCTTTCATGCAACACTGGTTACATAAAATGATCTGAAAACTTGTTTGCTGTTAGCAATGGGATTTCCTACGCCGTGATAAGAGTGTGTGGATGAAGCATGAAGTGGTTAAATGTTACTAATTCGGCGGCTGGCTAGTTGGCTAGCTAACCTGCTAATTTCACCACGTTTTCATGCCACGCTGGAGACAGAAAATGAGCCCAACAACAACCAACTCACTGCAATGTAGAGCAGGTGGGAGCTCAAGAGACTAGCAAGCTAACTAGCCACTTCTGAAGATGGACAAGCTAGCGAGCTAACTAATTAGCCCCCCACACCGGCGGTGTCGGGGTCGACTAATAGAGTCCTGGTGGCTAACGTTCTTAAGTAACACAAGTGATGAGTCACTGCACATATTGACAGAAACTCGTATTTTCTTCAGCCATTACACAAAAAGAACAGAAACTCTCATTTAGTGGATGAATAATAATAATAATCATGCATCAGCTAAATGCCGCTGTGTCTAAAACAATCAGGAGGACGTTGACCTGCATGTCGGCCTCCAACCAGATAAATTGAAAATGGCAGCTTCTTAATCCAGTGTGTGCATCGCTTTAATCCTGCTTCTGGGTCCACGCCAGCCAGCGCTGCACCTCGAGAGCGAAGGGAAGAATTTAGGAGCTGCATCATTAGTGTGTGTGAAGTCACTGTAAACATTTGATTAATTGCTGGGAAGCAATTACAAGCAATTAAAGTCCTATTATGATGGCAGTGAAGGACAACGCAAGTTAATCTGGCTATCATCACAATAATTAGCCCATCATTTTCCCACCGAGCCCTAATGTATGAAGAAAAAAGAAAAAGAAAAAGCCAATTTATTGGTTTGCTTCACTATAATTTGTGCTCCTTTTTCAGCAAAGTGGTGGAGATGATTTTTTTGGGGCGTACCGCACTCGCTGCATAGAAACAACGCAGCGTTGAACCTTTATTAGTCACAGTTTGTGGCGTCTCGTGCACGTCTTCACGTTGGAGCTGAGTGACAAAGCATTTCCTCTGGCTCCACACAGCCTTCGGTGTTTTGTAGTGTTGGTGTTTTGCAGCTTAACACATGAGAAAATGTCTCACACTCGCTCCTTTTTCCTCCTGTCCTCTCCCTGTCCCTTTTTTGCCCCTCTTAGCAACAACCAAACTACTGGAGCTTCAAGGTCAGTGCCAATTGTGTGTGTTTGTGTTTCAGTGTAAATCTGTCCCTCTGTGTGGATTTGTCTCTTAATAGGATAACTTCTCATTGTGTCTTTGCATGCCTGCTTGCCTTTTCTCCGTCGCATTCAGTGTCGGTCACATGTCGGCGCACACTTTTGTGTTTAACGCTCTCTTGCACTGCATGCTGGGACGTTTTTTCTGTCTTACTTAAAATGGAGATGGATTGGTGTCTCGTGAGGTTTTGTGTTTTGAATTGAGACCTGCGCGTAGGATCCTTCTGTGAAGTATGGTTTGTGGAAAAAGAACTGGTTAAAGCTCAGATTTCTGCTTCCAAACATTCTCTCCTTGCTTATCGTTCCCCAAACACAAAGCCAATGAGAGCATCGTAGGATGGATTATGAATGTATAGAAGTATAGAAGTCTATGCTTCATGTGTTAAAGCTGCATTCTCTCTCCTGACCACCAGGGGGCGACTCCTCTGGTTGTATAGAAGTCTATGCTTCATGTGTTAAAGCTGCATTCTCTCTCCTGACCACCAGGGGGCGACTCCTCTGGTTGTATAGAAGTCTATATAAATGACTCTACTTCTCTCTTGATGTATTCCCTCAGTAAACATTGTAAACATGAGTTTATGTCTCAATCTCTAGTTTCAAGTCTTCTTCAATACAGCATGATGTTCATTTAGTAAATTATGGTCATTTAGAGTCAAACAGACCATAAAGCAGGGGATGCTTTGGGGGCGGGGCTACAAGGTGATTGACAGGTCTCTACCACAACGTTGTCCAGTCTGGGAGTTGTCCGTGTTCTGAACTTTAGTCCAAAAATGACAGCGTTTGGTTGTACTTAGCTCTGCCCTCTTGTGCCACTTCTGGTTGCAAAAAAACAAGATGGCGACTGCCGACTGCAGTGCACAAAACCAATGGGTGACTCACGGTGACTACGTCCACTTCTATACAGTCTATGATAGTAATTGTTAAATCGGCATATTCCTTTGATTGACGTAACTGCTCGTAGAAATCACTAGTGCAGTTTCCAGATGATCTCGACAGAATCCCGTCTCTACTGATTGGTTGTTTTTGATATTTGCGAACATGAACAGGATGTTGGACGGAGTGGATTGAAACAAAATGGAGGTTTTCAGCTTCAGTCTGGCAGGTTTTTGGCCATTCAGCACAGTCGGTCTTTACGTTTTATTGGATGGATTTCTTTAAACAGATACCCGTGGTCCCCGTGAGAGGAAGTCTAATGACTTTGGTCCTTCAGCGCCACCAGCAGGTCAAAGTTCTCACTAATCCTGTGAAATATCTCAAAATATACTCCATTGATTGGCATGAAACGTTGGCCAGACATTCGTGGTCCCCAGAGGATGACTTTTGGTGATCCTCTGATGTGTCCTCTAGCGTCACCATGAGTTTAACTAAAAAAGCTTCAACAACTATGACATAGATTGCCATAAAATGTGCTCCACATTGATGACGTCATCATTGATTCGCGCTCGCTGTTTTTTAGTTTTATTTATCACAATTCCAGCGCAGCTTACTGGAGGTGTGAAATTACACTTAATGAGCCTCACTTGCAGGTTTGAGTGCTTCACGGCCTCCGGGTCAGTTACACCCGGGCTGTTTACTCGAGGAGAACGTCTGAGCAGAACCCAAATGTAGAACCGGAGACGGCCGTGGACGCGTAATCTGCACTGAATTAAAGAGTTTACCTGGTGACAGAAAATATGAGAGACGGGATTAGTCGTCGTCAGGAGCCACACTTAAGCCCACGCTGTTACAAACACACGGTCTGCCTCCAGGATTTGATCATTTTTTATTTTTTTAAACCTCTCCGTTGCCTCAGAAGATGTGCCCACGCCATCAAAATGAAACCTCATTTTCAGCCGGAGTCATTTTTTATTTATTTTTTTGCCCGAGCTCTGGCGAGGTTGGGATGTAAATAGTGTGAAATGTTAAATTGCAGAAGTAGATGTGAAAGTGGAGCCGTTAGCGGTCGTCAGTCGCTGCCGGCGTCACGCTCTCGCTCCTGATAGTCTCGAGCACTTCAAACTGGTTTCGAGTTCCCGAACTGGGAAACCCGACTCCCACCACGTGGAAATGTTAATGCAGAGGTAAATTATAGAGTGAGTTCACACCGGCCGTGTTGGAGTGTGAACTCATGAACTCTGCCACAACAAACCCAGAGGAAAAGAAAAGTGCTCATTCATTGAGAGGAAGCTGATTAGGACAATTACATACATTTAATAACATTACACTTAAATAACAGACTGGTTTTAATTAGATTGTTCATCGTATTTTATTGTAAATCTTCTTTCTTGAATTATGTCCGATACTTTCGTGTTTATTGCCTCGCTTGAATAATCAAACCAAATTGTTTGTATGTGCAAAAACGCATGGCAATGAGCCGATTCTGATTCTAAAAGTACATTATCATGATAATAATTAAGTTCTAACACACCACCAGAATCAGACCAAGGTTTGGATTAATACGCCCAGTTTCTACCGAAGAAAATAGTCCCCACAGAAATGAATGGCAATATATTTTGAGGAAACACTAGACATGTTTCCATTTCAGTGTCAAGAGATTTAATACATTTCCATTTACCGCAAAAGTCGGGTTACAAGCCGCTACTAACTCCGGTCGGTGTCCCCGCTAGCTCCCCGCTGTAGCCAGCTAGTGCTCCTGCTAGCGCTCCAGCTAGCGCGCGGCTAGCTGGAGCACTAGCTCCCCAACAACCACCGAAGCTAGCGGGACCAGCCCCGGCTCGACACCCGACTCGGGCAGAGGGGACGCGGCCAGTAGCAGCAGCAGCAGGGAGCAAGCAGCAGCGCTAGCTAGCTTGCTACAGCGGGGAGGTAGCAGCAGCGCTAGCTTGCTACAGCGGGGAGGTAGCAGCAGCGCTAGCTAGCTTGCTACAGCGGGGAGGTAGCAGCAGCGCTAGCTTGCTACAGCGGGGACACCCACCGAACGCAGAAGCGGCTTGTAACCCGACTTTTACGGTAAAACATTTCCATCAGACTGGTTTGTCTGCTACAGTTTAGTTTGGCCAGTAGTTGGCGCTGTTTGCTTTTCCCGGCTGTAATCTGGCCATCGAACCATTTACGATCCCAAAAAAAATGGGGCCTTCAGGAATTTGTTTTCAACTGTGCAACATCAAATGCTAGTGTCGGCCATGTTGTTTCTCACACGTTATTGGAACATCCAAGAAGACCCTGACTGCAGAACCATGTGATCAGTCATGTGAGGTAATGTCAGAATTTACTCTGCAACTCTTTTTAATTGAAGGTGAAAACCAATTGAATTTGATTGAATTTTGCCGTTTCCAAGCAGCTTTTCTAACGCAAGAATTCACACTATGATTGCTGTTGTTTCTAGAAAGACGTGTTCACCTTCACTGAGGGAGAAGTCTCAAAAGAAAACTGATCAAAGTATGAAAGCGTTGTTAGGGTATAACTATTAAAACCAACCACACTGGGAGGTCATGAGAGGTCAATTAGAAAACATCTAAAGTCAACTTTTTAAGTGGAAAACAAAATGTGTGCGACCTCAACTCCTCCTCATTTTGACAGCCTTCCTTCCTTCATGACTGCACCTCCAGACTCACCTGAATACATCACGCTGATGAACCCTTCGACCCTCACTTCCTCGCAGCCGGAGGGAGATATATCCTCATATATATTATCTTATATTCACACGCTCACCGGAGCACTTTAACCATCAAATGACTCCATAGTCTCTCCGCATAAATATCGCTGATCCGGCAAATATAAAGTCTTCCCAAACGGAACAATGGAGACGCGGCTGCTTCTGAATGAAATGAAATATAAATATAGAGTGAGAGTGTAAAAAGCTGATGATCTGTATTTTTTGTTATTGTCCATAAATCCCACGCAAACAGCAAAACAACAATGAAGTATTGAACGTATCAAAGCCTGTGGTTTCTTCCTCTGAGCCGTTGAGCTGCATTACACACACACACACACACACACACACACACACACACACACACACACACACACACACACACACACACACACACACACACACACACGGTAGTTTATGCATAAAAGTGCAAACAAGCATTTAAAGAACCACCGAAATAAAAGTATTAAAGTAATAATAATAATTACGTTTGTGTAAAACGTCCGATAACACGACACAAATACGTTTCTAATGAATTAACATTAAATACACATAAAAGCACACAAACCTTTCTTTTTCAAAGGCAAAATGCGTATTAATCCGCGGCTGAAAATAGTCCCCAACAAAGTTTCCTGACTTTAGTGACCAGCTGTTTTGATTAACTATGTATTTGTGACAATTTTCTGTCGCATCTTGTGAGTTTGAGGCTGAGAGTCTTAAAGTATTGAGTGATAAACCAAAAATAAGGTGTTGGTCTGGAAATCAATCAAACGCCTCGACGGTCGCTGCATGTTGGGCATTGATCTGCTGTCATCAGGCTCAAGCCCATTGGGCGCCTGAACCAATCAGGTCAGCGCGGGGACGGCCGGCCAATCCTCGCGCTCGAATGCTGCACGGGGGCGGGCCTTGCCCAGAAGAGCAGTGGGCTTCATAATAACGTGATAATAACAGATTGATGGATGGATGTCACGATACTATTGGTCGTACCAGCTGACAAAATAACCGGGGATGTGATCTAAAAGGCCCAATCGTCTTCTTTCTATTCATAATAGATATTCTGTATGTAACCATCATCCTTCTCATAACCTTTCCGTGTGTGTGTGTGTGTGTGTGTGTGTCGACAAACGCAACGTCTCTCTTTTCCAATCTCCCCCCGGCAGCTCGCTCAGGATTGGTTAATCGCTCCCCCTCTCCTCCGGGGGAGTCGGGGGCGTGTCCTCCTCGATGCAACACAAACCCTGCAGCAGTGTGTGTGTGTGTGTGTGTGTGTGTGTGTGTGTGTGTGTGTGTGTGTGTGTGTGTGTGTGTGTGTGTGTGTGTGTGTGTTAACAGTCCCCCACTGGTCCCCTTTGATGTTTCAGTGGTTTGCCAGCTCACTAAGTACACACACAACAAACACAGATACTCCCACTGCAAGGAGCCCGTCATACATTGACAATGTTGCGTTGGGTGGACCCACATGCGTGTTCCTGAACACGGATTCAGACCGCCGGCACACACACACACACACACACACACACACACGAGCAGAGCTGCATAATTCTCGATGCACACAGCTTCACTTGTACACATATTAGCGCTCTGCTTTGCCCTGGAGGAACGGATCCCATTGAAGCGACTCCAGCCGTTCAGAAACCGTCTCTTCCTTTCTGCTGGAATCGTCTCGCAGCAAATTTTTCTTCAGCTTGTTAGAGCCGAGCCGCGGAGAAGAAGAAGACGACGACGAGGAAACAGTTCATTTAAAAGAAGTATCATCCCCAGCCTTCTATAATACCACACGCAAATAGCTCATTACCATATATATTACCAGATCCGCCTCGCTTTATGTGCTGGAATCATGTAAACGGTGATGGCGCTGCAGCTGTTGTGCACATGTTATGACGCCCAAATGTTTTAGGGTGCAGTCGTTCTTCTGAAGCCATCTATATATATATATATATATATATATATATATTCAGCAAACCTCCCGACCCGTCTTAAAACACGCACCATGTCTTGTTTTTGTGCGTGTGACATTTCTTTGCTGCGTCATCAAATGAACCGATGTGTTTCTTTACATTTAGCTGATGCTTTCATCCAAAGCGACTTACATTTTTCTTGTAATACGCCGTAGACACAGCAACGGGAGCATTTCAGGTGTTGCTCAAGGACACATCCATCGACGTGGACTAGCGGAGCCGGGGCTCGAACCACCGATCCTCTGGTTGAAAGACGGACCTGCTTACCACTGAGCCACAGTTACAAGGTGTTGTTCTTTTATTCAGAAAGAGGCACTGAAAGGACTTTTAAAGAGCGAGTAGAGAAGCCCAAAAGAGAGACGGACCACGTTCTCGTTCTGGTCATAAGAACCCAGAATATCTCGGGCCTTGACCTTTAAATTACTCTTTTTTTTTTCAGCCAAGTAGAATGTTTCCCTATCAATCAGAGACTTTTCCAAACGGCACAGTGTAGAACAGACGATTCTCCAACGTGATCCCTGAACAAGATGGGAGATAACACTCAGAGTCGTCTGCAAACATCCAGCGAAAACAAACTTGTTAAGGCTTTGTCCCGTCGGGGAGCTGAAGCTTCACGAGCCGCCCGTCTGTGCAGAACTAGACCGGCAGTTTTTTTTCCTTTTCAGCGCGGCGCCCCCCCCCGCGTCCCAGCGAGGAGCTCCGACCCGTTCAGACGACCTTTTGTCGCCCCGCTGCTGCCTCGCTGCCGATACCACGCTCGCTGGAAAATCCCTATTCCCCACTCGGACCGGGAGAATAGCGGGCCGTGTTGTTTCCGCCGCTAAAAGGCTTACGGAGGCCGCTGCAGCGTTCCCCCCCCCCCCCCCGACGGGGGCCGCGCCGAAAAGGCACGTGGCCAGAATCACTTATTGACTCTGCACCGCCATCTGCCAAGGCGGCGAGGTTGGCTCGGCAGACGGCGCGTTATTAAAGCTGCTGGAGAGCAATAACGGGATGAGAAGTTCCCACCAGACTTATACGTGAAAGGCGATTATCTCTCCCGTGTAATAATATCTGAAGTGATGGGGAGACGGAAGGGGAGTGAACGCTGCGTTAAACTGCAGACTCGGGTGGAAAACAGCTTAATGTCTTTGCTTTAAAGGGACGGATGTTTGGAAGTTAGGTTGTAGAAACAGAGAGAACCAAAGTCAAGCCGTGGACGTATTTTAGAATATTATCACCCCTTTACCTTTCTGAAGCCGTTATCTTTGCTCTCTTCAAAGAGAGGAGCGCACAATTTCATGTTTTTCTACAGGATCTGGTTACTTAAAATGGTTTATTTTACATTTTTGTGGTGTTTAATTTCAAATTAGACAACTTTTTGATGAAATATCACAATTTTAAACTCCGTTTTGGTCGCTTTTTCTGACGGAACACATGATGTGTTCAAGGACCGTCGGACAGATTTAAATCTCACAATAATACCGATAGTTTGACGGAAACATGCTTTTCGATCCGGCTGGTTGACTTGTAACAGAGTATTTGTACACAGTAGTATTGTTACCTTTACTTGCTCTCCCTCTGCAGACGGGTGTTTATTTCATACACACAGTTAAAGTCAGGAGGCGACACACGACCTGTCTGGAGACGTCAAGGTCGACATGACTCCAATCATGGCACAAAGTCTATAACACCTCCGATGAGACCCGAGATCAGCAGGGCGTCCCCGAGCAGGGAGGTGAACCAGAGGTTGGCTAACTCGCACTAAACAACAGTTCACCTTCAGCTGCTCTGAGGGACATGGACCCGACTGAGGAGGAAGTGAACGTGTCATGTTGCTGTTTCACTCTACTGAACAAAAACCTGCTGGGCCCGAAGTATCAAGTGCCCAAAGTACCAGGGGCACAAAGTATCAGAGGCACAAAGTACCAAGGGCACAAAGTATCAGAGGCACAAAGTACTAGGGGCACAAAGTATCAGAGGCACAAAGTATCAAGGGCACAAAGTATCAGAGGCACAAAGTACTAGGGGCACAAAGTATCAGAGTCACAAAGTATCAAGGGCACAAAGTACCAGGGGCACAAAGTATCAAGGGCACAAAGTATCAGGGGCACAAAGTATCAGGGGCCCAAAGTATCAGAGGCACAAAGTATCAAGGGCACAAAGTATCAAGGGCACAAAGTATCAAGGGCACAAAGTATCAAGGGCACAAAGTACTAGGGGCACAAAGTATCAGAGTCACAAAGTATCAAGGGCACAAAGTACCAGGGGCACAAAGTATCAAGGGCACAAAGTATCAAGGGCACAAAGTACTAGGGGCACAAAGTATCAGAGTCACAAAGTATCAAGGGCACAAAGTATCAAGGGCACAAAGTATCAAGGGCACAAAGTATCAAGGGCACAAAGTACCAGGGGCACAAAGTATCAAGGGCACAAAGTATCAGGGGCACAAAGTATCAGGGGCCCAAAGTATCAGAGGCACAAAGTATCAAGGGCACAAAGTATCAAGGGCACAAAGTATCAAGGGCACAAAGTATCAAGGGCACAAAGTACTAGGGGCACAAAGTATCAGAGTCACAAAGTATCAAGGGCACAAAGTACCAGGGGCACAACGTATCAAGGGCACAAAGTATCAGGGGCACAAAGTATCAGGGGCCCAAAGTATCAGAGGCACAAAGTATCAAGGGCACAAAGTATCAAGGGCACAAAGTATCAAGGGCACAAAGTATCAAGGGCACAAAGTACTAGGGGCACAAAGTATCAGAGTCACAAAGTATCAAGGGCACAAAGTACCAGGGGCACAAAGTATCAAGGGCACAAAGTATCAAGGGCACAAAGTACTAGGGGCACAAAGTATCAGAGTCACAAAGTATCAAGGGCACAAAGTATCAAGGGCACAAAGTATCAAGGGCACAAAGTATCAAGGGCACAAAGTACTAGGGGCACAAAGTATCAGAGTCACAAAGTATCAAGGGCACAAAGTACCAGGGGCACAAAGTATCAAGGGCACAAAGTATCAGAGGCACAAAGTACTAGGGGCACAAAGTATCAGAGTCACAAAGTATCAAGGGCACAAAGTACCAGGGGCACAAAGTATCAAGGGCACAAAGTATCAAGGGCACAAAGTATCAAGGGCACAAAGTACCAGGGGCCTGACATATCAAGGGCCCGAAGTATCAGGGACACAAAGTATCAAGGGCCTGAAGTATCCGGGGCCTGAAGTATCAGGGGCCTTCTTGGCCTTCAACTGCATAATGCCAGTCAAAGAGAACCAACCAGGAAGACACACACAATGACTACAAAGAGACACAAAACGACAACAAAAGACACAAAATGACTACAAAGACACACAAAATGACTGCAAAGAGACACACAAAAACATGCATAACGACTACTGAGACACACAAAACAACTATCAGGCCCGTGCGTCTCCTCTCAGGGTCCAGGGCCTCGCCGTCTGCTAACCCGTCCATGGACGACGGGTCTCACTCACACGGTGTCTGTTGACCGTTATGGATTCAGAAGCTCTCGCTTATCAGTCTCACTGGAAAGGAATGTCTCGGTCCACAGCAGTAATGCCTGTGAAAGTGTGTTGGGGGGGAGTTACAGCTGTGCAGCTGCCCCATCAATCAGCACCCTGAGTGCTAGTTGGTGGGAGAATCTGTCTCCGACCCGCCAGGCTCACACTCTGCAGAGGATGAGCAGGTTTAAGCAGCTATAGAAAGAGCTCATCACCCTCCATAAAGAGTTATTACATCAGAGTGGAGGAGCTAATGAAGAGCTAACGGCTAACCAGCAGGCTAACAGCTGAACCAGCAGGCTAACGGCTAACCAGCAGGCTAACGGCTAAACCAGCAGGCTAACGGCTAACCAGCAGGCTCTCTTACTATGTTGGGAGTGGAGGTAAGGGTCAACTGCACCCGACGGAGCAAAGTATTTAACGTCTCCTCTGCAGTGTGTCATGACTAACTCAGTAGAGCTGATTGCATCATCCTGGTGGACTCGGTCGGTAGCACACGTGGTGTTATCAGAGCTGCAGCTGATCGGTTCCTTCTGTTGAATACTTTGTGTTTGAGGGCTCCTCAGACCCTGTCTGTGTGAAACGTATGAACTCGTGATGGACAGCAGAGGAGGAATCATGTTCTCCGTGCTCGATACCTCAGGAACACCTGGAGGGAACTTCTTTAATGTTGTCGACTCCCTGGATGAACAGAAACACAACCGGTCAAGTAAACAACGAATCGACGCGCAAATCTGTTTTCTGGTCCGCATTTCCTTTCAAGCTATCGGATATGAGCAGCTGGAGCTCCAGTGTGATGCTGAATACAAGCTGTCATGCTGGGCTGAACACGCTTTGCCAGGGCCGGCTCTACCCCTTTGGTTGCCCTAGGCGAGATTACTTTGCATAGCAGTTTTTTCACCCACTTATAATTCTACTATTCTACATTGCATTCTACATTGCATTCTACACACTCAAAGTTAGGATTAAATTAACTCCATAAACTGTGCAAAACGCTCTTTTTTTCAAATATGTTTATTGAACAAACCTATACTTGACTTTCTTTTCCTCTTCTTCCTTTTTTCGTTTTCGTCCCTGTGCTCCAGATGGTTTAGACCGCTTCATTTTTGCAAATGTCACGGGCCAGTCAAAGTGGCCG
This sequence comes from Myoxocephalus aenaeus, assembly GCA_038501785.1. Taxonomy (NCBI): domain Eukaryota; kingdom Metazoa; phylum Chordata; class Actinopteri; order Perciformes; family Cottidae; genus Myoxocephalus; species Myoxocephalus aenaeus. The sequence continues at coordinate 9,199 of JBAMJR010000502.1, read as the reverse complement.
CGCAATAGATTTTTCAGATCGCGCACATTTTTCAGACCGCACGAATGATGAGCCATCTTTGCAATAGAAGATCTTTGATGTGACGTGTCGAGTCTTGGCCAATCAGCGTCCCGTTTTCTCGACAAAAAATTCAGATTTTTGGCCGAGTTGTTGTCTTCTCCGTAATAGAACATCGTCGATGTGACGTGTCTTGGCCAATCAGCGTTAAGATGTTTACAGCGCCCGTTTCTCAATATGCGTGTCTCTCTGTACTTGATGAGAAAACTCACAGCTGAATCGTCCCTGCTCGCGGGAGCCAGCGCCACCCTCCCGGTAGCGTGGTCGCGCTGTGAGGGCGCCCCCAACCCATTTGTCGCCCTAGGCAGTCGCCTAGTTCGCCTATAGCAATCGCCGGCCCTGCGCTTTGCACACGTCACTGAGGCTTCACGCTCTCACACAGACTTCTGGTGGCCGTTCTAGAATCCAAGAAGAGAATCCAGGTTCTCACGAAAAGTCAAAATTCTCAACTCAGCCGGTTGAAAATGTGTCTCTAGCACTCACTCTCCATATTGGTGAATGAACGTTTTGCAGTTTGAATGATGATGAACTGGCGATTAGAAACGCGTTTAAAAGACATTTCAGTGACAGTCGCAGGTGACGAGCGATTCTAGAGACGCTCAGTCATGCAGCTCAGCCAGATGTTTGAACAATAAAGAAAAGCTCTCACTGGCAGTAAAGCAGAGAACGTACTCACGGCCAATCAGGAGCGATTGTGAGCAGGGTTGTCGGCTCAAGGTCGTTTCGCTGTGTTTGTGTTGGGACGCGGCGTGAAGCAGCTGTTTGTTAATGCTCCTCGTGGTTATGGAGGAGAGAGGAAGCTCTTCACATAAAACATGGAGCTCGCCGATTCAATCTTTTTAAAAACGTAGCGCTTATTTCAGAGCGATGTTGCGATTGGGTTCGGTGTCGTTTTTTGAAAAGCAGGAAACCACAACGCAGGTTAAAATACACTTGAGAACGTCGTCGACTTAAAAGCTCATTAATGGAAACTTGACGGTTTAGTTCCCAGTCAGACAGGAAGGTGCAACGAGTGAATTAAGCTCCTCTTGTCGCTGTCTTCCTTCAGTGATTTAATTTCAAGCTGCCGAAAACCAGAAATCTTGCACGACTTGTTCAGTCGTTCACGCACGAACAATCCGAACAGACGTCCCTCTGACTGTGTGTGCGTTCACATGGCGGAGGAGGCGGATGTTTAATGCAGAAGCTTGACGTTTGTGCCGTTCATCATGTGGCCGAAACATACCTGAGTTGAATACAGTGATGGACGGCAGTTTGTTACTTTGACCGAAGCTTTTCACTGATTTACTAAATGAACATCATGCTGCATTGAAGAAGACTTGAAACTAGAGATTGAGACATAAACTCATGTTTACAATGTTTACTGAGTAATTTATATAGACTTCTATACAACCAGAGGAGTCACCCCCCTGGTGGTCAGGAGAGAGAATGCAGCGTTAACACATGAAGCATAGACTTCTATACAACCAGAGGAGTCGCTCCCTGGTGGTAAGGAGAGAGAATGCAGCTTTAACACATGAAGCATAGACTTCTATACAACCAGAGGAGTCACCCCCTGGTGGTCAGTAGAGAGAATGCAGCTTTAACACATGAAGCATAGACTTCTATACAACCAGAGGAGTCGCTCCCTGGTGGTAAGGAGAGAGAATGCAGCTTTAACACATGAAGCATAGACTTCTATACAACCAGAGGAGTCACCCCCTGGTGGTCAGGAGAGAGAATGCAGCTTTAAGACATAAAGCATAGACTTCTATACAACCAGAGGAGTCGCTCCCTGGTGGTCAGGAGAGAGAATGCAGCTTTAACACATGAAGCATAGACTTCTATACAACCAGAGGAGTCACCCCCTGGTGGTCAGGAGAGAGAATGCAGCTTTAACACATGAATCATAGACTTCACTGATCAGATCTCTCACATTGGTTGAAGCTGTATTGTTGTACGGTTGGAGCACGTAGAGACAGAAACAGGTCGTGATAACAAAAAGGAATAAAAGGTGTGAACAGGTGCCATAAATCTGGGGAAATAGAGGAGTGTTGTGACGCCGGGAGGAAACCAGGAGAGGGCAATAAAAAACGAGTCTCTGGGGAAAGTCCGGAGGGTTTTCAAGCATCCGATTCTCATCCTCCGTCATAACTTATCGCTGCAACCGAAACCACTTACACATGACAACAGAGTCTTCTGAGAGGGGGGGGGGGGGGGGGGTCCACTGAGACGTCCTGTTTAGCTGTTATTGACTGTTACTGTGGGAAATAAAAACACCAGCGTTAGCCGAGCGTGCTTTCTTTCTTTCTTTCCACCTGAAGAAAAGTTCCGCTGCAGCAAATTTAAGAGAAAATGTCCTTCTCTTCTTCTTGTTGTTCTCTTCTTCCTCCCTCATCTCTCTCTGCTCTCTTTTTATGCACACTTCACGAAACACAAACTGTATAATTCCCCCGTTTGCTGCGTTCCCTCCTCTCGAGTATCGCAGGCAGCCGGCGTGCAGCGAAACTCCGAGACCGTAAACCTCCAAACATACGAGAGTGGCGGCGGCTGCGGCGGCACTCATAATCTGTCCGGCTTCTGTTGCCGTTGCATGTGCTCGTCTCTCCAAAAACACTTCATGTAGAAGAAGCAAAGCCCGGGGAGATCATGTGGGGCAACGTGTTACATGTGTGCATGCATGTGCATTTCATCCTTCACGACTTTTGACACGAGTTCCCCTCAATGTTTGCACACACACACACACACACACACACACACACACACACAGATGCGTGAGGCGGTCGCACTGTGGGAGCTGATTACCGTATTCTGTGGGCCGGAAAAACATGTGGTCGTCGGGAGGATTCATGAGGAGCCGACCCGCCGCCGCGGCTCCTGGTCGATGCTGTAATGAGCAGCCCTCCACAGTATTTGGGCCCTACACAGTATTTGGGCCCTTCACAGTATTTGGGCCTTCCACAGTATTTGGGCTCTCCACAGTATTTGGGCCCTACACAGTATTTGGGCCCTTCACAGTATTTGGGCCTTCCACAGTATTTGGGCTCTCCACAGTATTTGGGCCCTTCACAGTATTTGGGCCCTTCACAGTATTTGGGCCCTACACAGAATTTGGGCCCTCCACAGTATTTGGGCCCTACACAGTATTCGGGCCCTTCACAGTATTTGGGCCCTTCACAGTATTTGGGCCCTACACAGTATTTGGGCCCTTCACAGTATTTGGGCCCTACACAGTATTTGGGCCCTTCACAGTATTTGGGCCCCCAGCGGTTGGACAGGTGACATATTGCTGGTAGTCTGGATTTAGGGCTGCAGGCCTCACAATGCGTCCTGTTCGCTCGGCTCTTTGTCTGCAGAACAACGTTCATTTATTTTGTCTTTTGGAGAAGTTTCACACGCCGACTGAACACCTACTCGCTCCTCTTCTGATAATTGAAGCATCGTTCAATAGTTTCTGTCCGTCACTATTAATGCAGCTAGACTCGTCTGGGCCGAATGTCTGAAGAGTTCTAATCTGATCTGCAGCCTCCTCGACGTAAAAGCTGCTTTCTCTGCAGCTAAACTGCTTCTTTGGTCTTTTCCAGCCTCAGTTTTGATTCCCTGCGTTGATGCCAGGCGGCCATTTTGTCTGCTTCTGTACAGTTTCTCATCTTAACTCATTCATGACCGTCACAGCCTGATAAGATTCTCATCCTCTGTCTTCATCTCTTGCCTCCTACCTGTTTTTCTGCCCCTCCCCCTCTTCTAACTCCTTACCCGTGTCTTGCAGACTCGAACCCCGCGCGCGACGCGACTCAGCCCGACACAGCCGGCTCTCGCCGACCAGGCCAGCAGGGTTTCCTTCGCGTCGGCTGAGAATCTGGGGACCATGTCGGAGCCCGATATGCCCGTCGGCTTCAACCGGATGAACCGGCTCCGCCAGAGCCTGCCGCTGGCCCGCTCGTCCAGCCAGGCCAAGCTGCGGGCGCCAGGTCAGACTGCCGTCTTTAAGTAAATCATCCGTTACTAGAGAAAACAATATACCCTCATGAAATAAACTTCTGAGCTAGTTATTACAGTGTTTAGTTTGAACTTTCCTGTACCTTTTAAGACAATATAATAATAATAATAACATAATCTATGCCCCTAAAACTCCTCCCACACCGTGCCGCCGCCCTTGACCCGCCTTTGACCCACCTTTGGCCCGCTCTCGACCCGCCCTTGACCCGCCCTTGACTCACCATTGGCCCGCTTTCGACCCGCCCTTGACCCACCCTCGACCCGCCCTTGACCCGCCCTTGACTCACCATTGGCCCGCTTTCGACCCGCCCTCGACCCGCCCTTGACCCGCCCTTGACCCGCCCTTGACCTGCCCTTGACCCACCTTTGGCCCGCTCTCGACCCGCTCTCGACCCACCCTCGACCCGCCCTTGACTCACCATTGGCCCGCTTTCGACCCGCCCTTGACCCGCCCTTGACCCACCCTCGACCAGCCTTGACCCACGATTGGCCCGCTTTCGACCCGCCCTTGACCCAACCTCGACCCGCCCTTGACCCACTTTTGGCCCGCTCTCGACCCGCCCTTGACCCACCCACGACCCACCCTTGACCCACCCTTGACCCACCATTGCCACGCTTTCGACCCGCCCTTGACCCGCCCTCAATGCTACCTTCACCCGGCCTTCTCCTGCCCTCGACCCGCCATCAACCTACCTTTGACTCGACCCGCCCTCGACCCGCCGAGCGTGCTGAAAGCGCACCGCTGTGAAGGAGAGGGGTGCGCTCGATTTATAGCAAAAGCCCAATTTTCAATGTTGTGTTCACCAGAGATGTGCTCATAAGTTTCTTTTAGGAATAAGTCCTTCAGCCTGAAAACATCATAAAAAAACGACAAATTGCTGAAGAAATCCTTAAACATGTCAACTGATCGACTGAGAAGAAGCTCAATAATCTTTTTTGTCGCTTGAAGCCGAGATCCTGATTGTAAAGTAGAACTTGATTAAGCCCGAGCTCAGAGCCAATCACACGCGAGACGTGTCCGTGCATGTGAACAATTAATCTTGTTCGATGCTTCGGACCGGAGACGTTAGCCGTGACTTTAGAGCGGCGTTCTCTTCCAGAGAATCTCTTGTTTGAGTTGAGCTGAAGGCATCAAGCGATCCTGTGACAGTCGATAGAAACGCTGGACACAAACGGAGCCGTGTGACGCTTCCAATGATCTCGCCAAGCCACCTGTCACCTGGGATTAACGGCACAATCTGCATCTTAATAAAGTGTGTCTCAGGTGAGGAGGAGGAGGATGGTGATGCGTTTACAGGAGTTAGAAAAGGTTGGGCGAAAGCAATCAATTCTAAAAAAGAACTGTTCTCAAACTACCAGCAGAATGTTGAAGCTTTGGTAATAATAATCTATAATATCTTTGACGTCGGTTCAATGCAACTTCCAGGTGAAAATAGCTTCTTCCTATAATGGAATAAGCTTCAGCGTCTCTACACTCGACACGCTGGTGAGAATCGTTGCTGTTTTCTCGTTGTTGACGCCGCTTCCAGTTGATACGAGGATGATAATTGTGTGTCGTTTCACGGGACTGTACTTGTTGTCAGAGGTGTTGATGCTCAGAGGAGGATGTGAAGCATGTTGCTGAGCAGAAGTTACAAGAAAGATCACAATGATGTAATTCTGTGTGCTGAAGAATCAAAGTGTAGACCCATGCATGCGTCTATTCGTTCACTTTATTGAGTAAGAGAGTCGGGTCAGATGCGAGCATCGAACATATAGTCTCCTTGTTTGTGCTATGAAGTGGTTATGACCCCAGTCTACAGTGTGTGTTGCATTGGTAGCTATTTATCTTTTTTTTATCGAAAACGCCTGAACCACTCGTCGCATCTCAGTTAAATACGGGAATCAACGGTCAGATCTGTTGAAAGCATTGGTTTTAATTTGAAAAAACGTATATATAAGTATTAGTAGTGAGTGAGACGTAAGCCTTAAAGCAGCAGCATTAAGACGAGGGTTACGTATGTAACCAGGGTTCTATGAATGCAGAGCGACCTCCCACAGCTGTGAGGGCCCGGTCAGTTTTAATGTGTTAGGAAGTTGTGTTCAAGATAAGATGGATGTTTAATTGACACAAAAAAACACTAATATTTTGAGGTGATCATTGTCCCTTCACTTTCCATCCCTGACTCCGCCCCCTCACCCACCCCACCTTCAACCACCGTGGATCTCCCTCATTGCTCCTCCCCATCCATAAATGCAGGGGTCTTGTTCCTGCAGCTCGGGGAGGAGACTCGCAGGGTCCACCTGACCCACGAGCTCACCAGCCTGGACACGCTGAGGGCGCTCATCGTGCACATGTTCCCCCAGAGGCTCACCATGGCCATGCTCAGGTACGTTCAATGAAACATCAGATCAAATCAAATCAAGCTCTCCTCCTCAGACACACTCGTAGAAATAATAACTTGTGTAAACAGAAGGAGCAGAAACGAATCATTAAAGCCAAAAGAGATTTTGTGGACATTCAGACAATCTCATTTTTACAGTCGAAGCTCAAAGTCGATCTGACACCTGAGTTCTCCTCATTGTTAGTGTGAGAAAATAACTACTGCACATATTTTGACATTTATCAAGTGAGGATAAATAACTTTTTGAACATATTTGTCCAAGCCTGCTTTTAGCCTGTTTTTAATAAAAAATAACAATAAACAACAATAAATTCAACCTTTACAAGACAAAAAATTTCAACAATAAAAACTAAAATTATGAGAAAAATCGGTAAATAATCAAATAAACACCAGGGATGTATTATATATATTGCCAATGATTCAAACTTAAAACTAAGACTCTAACATTACTCCATATTAAGAACCTTTAAGATTAAAAAGGTATTTAATTTCTCGTCATTCTAATAGTCAGAGGAACATTCAAAAGAAAAGCGCTGCAGGACCTTCGTGATCTGACTGCAACATAAAATCAATTTCTTACTAAAAATGAATTTCAGTTTTAAGTCAGAGCTAATGTTACAGGTTTATACACAGGACAACAAATGTGTAAAAAAATCAATATGTGTTTTCATCAAGGTGTTTAATTATAGATTATCTGCTCTGAAGCTGCTTGTTGGTGCACATAAATCCACATTGCTGTTGTCAGCAGGACTCTGAACTCAAATTACTCTCGTGATGAATTCAATGTGAGACGGCGTCCAGTTGATTCTCTCATTACGGCGCCTCGTCTCCTCGGCTGTGCTTCACTTATTAGTGGGTAATAGCTGCTGGGATTGTCTTTGCGTGGGCTATTTATCAGTGTTTGATATTGTGTTCTGATCATTATTGACGTCCAGGTCTCCAAACACAGCTCTGCTGATCAAAGACGAGACCCGTAACGTCTTCTACGAGCTGGAGGACCCGCGGGACGTCCAGGACCGCTGCGTGATTAAGATTTACTGCAAAGAGCCGATCTACGGCACCTACCCCGGACACCAACACCCACACCTGGCCAACGGAGACCTGCGGGTGAGAGGGCATCTCTGTGTGGGCAAATGTGTTTTTTTTAAGTAGAGTAGTTTTCTCATAGACTTCTATACAACCAGAGGAGTCGCCCTCTGGTGGTCATTAGATATAATTCAGCTTTAACACATGAAACATAGACTTCTATACAACCAGAGTAGTCACCCCTGGTGGTCAGGAGAGAGAATGCAGCTTTAACACATGAAGCATAGACTTCCATACAACCAGAGGAGTCACCTCCTGGTGGTCAGTAGAGATAATGCAGCTTTAACACATGAAGCATAGACTTCTATACAACCAGAGGAGTCTCACCTGGTGGTCAGGACAGATAATGCAGCTTTAACACATGAATCATATACTTCTATACAACCAGAGCAGTCACCTCCTGGTGGTCAGTAGAGAGAATGCAGCTTTAACACATGAAGCATAGACTTCTATACAACCAGAGGAGTCACCCCCTGGTGGTCAGTAGAGAGAATGCAGCATATACTTCTATACAACCAGAGGAGTCACCCATGGTGGTCAGTAGAGAGAATGCAGCTTTAACACATGAAGCATATACTTCTATACAACCAGGGGAGTCGCCCCTGGTGGTCAGGAGAGAGAATGCAGCTTTAACACATGAAGCATATACTTCTATACAACCAGAGGAGTCACCTCCTGGTGGTCAGTAGAGAGAATGCAGCATATACTTCTATACAACCAGAGGAGTCGCCCCTGGTGGTCAGTAGAGAGAATGCAGCTTTAACACATGAAGCATCGGCTTTACTCGGTTGCCTGCTTTAATCTTTTTCCTCTGCAAAGCATTATCAGAGCAAGTTGTCCATTTTGTTTACATCTGCGTCCCAATGAGATTACTAGCGGTGCGTTGCTTCCTCTGGCACAATAATCCTAATACCCTGTAGTGTGTGATGTGAAATTAGTTTAGAATCCTGTAGTGTGTGTGTGTGTGTGTGTGTGTGTGTGTGTGTGTGTGTGTGTTCGAGATTTGCATGAGGATCATCTGTTAAGATTCTCCTCATCTGTGTGTGTGTGTGTGTGTGAACCCCAATTTAAAAATCAATCCAGACTTTAAAACTCCTGCAGTGTGAGAAGCGAGTGACAAAAAATGTTCACAGTGTTCTGACTTTTCATCCGTACCAACGTCTGCAGTGATGCACAGTCACCTTTTCCTTCGTCGCCAATTAATTGCCGGTGCAGCTGATTCATGACTCATAGATCAGGGAGCGAGACAAACAGTGTCTCCTTCTGGCAGACAGCAGACACATCATTCCACCAATAAAACGCTCCGTAATTCCCTTTAAAACTATTGTTTTTTTCGCCCCGACGCCGATACCCCCTCCCCCGCACATCACAGATATTACTTCCTCATGGGTTTGCAAACACTAGTTTGCATAAATTAGTCTCATCCACTCGCTCTGAGTGAGTCATGTGACCTTTCTTACTCCGGCACTGCTATTCCTGGACCGGCGCCAGTCCTTTACATCACCTGACTCGGCAGAATGCCGGCTGACTGCAGAGTAGAAGATGATAGACTGGTCCAGTTCGATTGTTGTATCAGAAGCATTGAGGTTGAAGCAGCAATGTTTTGAAACGCTGGTAAAGGACTTCAACCCGCCTGGTTCCGTTAAAAGGTCCGATTTCCCGGTTTTGAACGCAGTCGGTGGAACTAGAAAGAA
>JBAMJR010000501.1:22500-25000 GCA_038501785.1 Myoxocephalus aenaeus | reverse complement strand
TTATCTGGGAACCTGTTAAGGTGCACATGATTATTATTAATAGTTGTATGGTCATCATTCATTTACTTTTTACTTTGTTTCTCTTTACTTTATTACCTTTCTGCCGCTCATTAAGCCTCCTCCTTGCATCGGTTACATCACCATAATCCATGTCAGAGTCCGACACTTCAGCCCCCCGGGGAGGCTCGTTTGGTGCTTTTCTGCGCCGACTTCCAGGTTTTGGAGGGAGCGCCGTGTCAAGCACGTGCGTGGGGTTTTTGCTCTCTAATGTGGCGGGTGGGGCGGGCGGTTCTGGCTGCTCTCCAAGCACTGTCTCACTGGTCTTTGCCCCCGCTTTCTCCACTGGCTTACACACCCTCTCCCCTTTCTTTCCGGGGCCTTTATCCGGCCCCGTACTATGCACGCCCTCACCGGCCGTAAGCACCTCCGTAGCGGGATCCGAACCGGCTTCCGCAAAGACCCCCTTTCTACTTTCTCCTACCCCATCGCTCTGCTCGCTTCCCCCACTCTCCTCCACTGTCCCCTCTTCCATATCACCCTCAGCCCCCGAGGCTTCACTCCCTGTATCTCCCTCATCGTTTTCACTTTTATTACATATGCAATCATCCATTTTATTATAGCACAAATTGCATTTTGTCACGCTTTTGCTGCATTCTCTTGCGAAATGACCCTGGACCCCACACTTATGACATGTAAAATCAGGACATTCCCTCAGAAGATGCCCTGGCTGAATGCACATCCTGCACACCTTCATTTGTTTGTCGTGTAAGACTCTGAAGTGCTCTGCACCCAGAGCCGTACTAAATTTAGTGGAGTAAGGCAAGGACTGGATCTGGTCGTTAAATTTTACCTTGAGAAATCTTGTGCCGTCCGCGATCTTTGTACCAGGCCACATACGCCTTCTAATCGGGGAAGCAGCCGACACTCCCCAGCCATGCAGTTTCTCCAGGATTTCCCGGTCCTCAGTGTAGAACGGCAGGTTCAGGAAGGACACCACCAGCTCATCATTGCTCAGCTCCCGAGCGTGGACCCTCGTCTGCCCCATCTTGAAACCTTCAAGCAGCCTCTCCTTCCCTTTTGGATGGCTCATGGTCATCTCGTACTTTCCGTCAGCAATAAGGCGGCACGCCACCAGCCCTCCGCACAGCTCACGCACACACTTCATCAGTTCCATCGCAGAAATTGCGTTTTCCCCTTCCAGCTCGACACTCACGGTCAGGCCTCGATTCCTCTTCCCTTCCTCATTAGCCTTCTCCTCCTTCTCTGCTTTGTTCAATGTTGCCAGCAGCTCTCTTTGGTCATTGTCCGTCATGCTGATTAGAAACAAAAAGCGCCCCTAGTGAGGGGGATAGGGAGGGGGGGAAAAAAAAGGATTGTCCCCCCAAACAGTGAAAACACTGCTGGGGGCAAACAAAAGTCAATAAACTAACAAAAATAGTCTTTTCCCTGCATGGGACTCAACAAACAAAAGAACAGGTGAGGGTGGAGAACCATCCACCATGTGCTCCGACCGACTTCCTCCTTCACAGCTCCCACGTGATCTGCCTGAACTCTCGCGTGATCAGAGTGGTGTGGCCGTAAGCGAAAACCGAGCCTACCAAAGGGAGTTTTAATGACCTGGAGTGATCTGCAGTGAACTGGAGTGATAATCATAAGGAGTAAAAAAAGAATAGCTTACAGCACCTGGTATTCCCAGGCGGTCTCCCATCCAAGTACTGACCAGGCCCAACTCTGCTTAGCTTCCGAGATCGGACGAGATCGGGCGTGATCAGAGTGGTGTGGCCGTAAGCGAAATCTGAGCCTACCAAAAGGAGTTTTATTGACCTGGAGTGATCTGCAATGAACATCATGAAGAGTAAGACAAAAGGGCTTACAGCACCTGGTATTCCCAGGCAGTCTCCCATCCAAGTACTGACCAGGCCCAACTCTGCTTAGCTTCCGAGATCTTGAGTTAGCAGTGTTTTGCCTCAGTTGATGTGTATATTCTTGCATATGAACTATTCCAGGAGCGACTTTCCCAATCCCTTTCCCCCTACCTCAACCACTCACCCATCAACACCTGACCTCATTTGAATATCAAACAAAGGTGTTAGAAGCTCAATTAGCAAAATGACTCATTCTCAGAAAAGTGCCTTGCCATGGTCCTATTAGCTCGCGGATAGTACCATTGGAATCGCATTGGCCATTATAGTGGGGGAGTCGAGTTTCAAGTCTCTGCGACCTTCCCGGAAAAAACACAACAAGCCGACGATAATCCACTCATCTAAAAGCCCAGTTTCAAGTAGCCTGGGTCCAATGACCTTTATAAAAGACCTATTTCCAGATTCCGGGTTCCATCGTTTCCCCGCTAGCCTAGTGGTCTAAGCGCAGCGCAGGGCATTGGCTTAAACCCGATGCCAGTGGTTTGCGGTTCGCAACCCGAGAGAGACTCATCTGAGCCATCTCGGGTTAGCACGGTCCGATTAGCTCGCCGGTAGTACCGTTGGAATCGCGTCGGCCA
>JBAMJR010000500.1:52500-80000 GCA_038501785.1 Myoxocephalus aenaeus | reverse complement strand
TCCACCTTAAACACTGTCCACCTTAAATACTGTCCACCTTAAACACTGTCCACCTTAAACACTGTCCACCCTAAATACTGTCCACCTTAAACACTGTCCACCCTAAATACTGTCCACCTTAAATACTGTCCACCTTAAACACTGTCCACCCTAAATACTGTCCACCTTAAACACTGTCCACCCTAAATACTGTCCACCTTAAACACTGTCCACCTTAAACACTGTCCACCTTAAATACTGTCCACCTTAAACACTGTCCACCTTAAACATTACATTACATTACATTACATTACATGTCATTTAGCTGACGCTTTTATCCAAAGCGACTTACAATAGTGCATTCAATCATGAGTACAAACTCAGAAAAACAACAATCAATAATCAATAAAGTGCAGTTTCTTCGCTAGAGTTAAATTTCGAAAATTACAAAGTGCTATAAATAAGAGACATCAAGTGCTACTAGAGTGCTAGTACAGTGCTACCTTCCTTATTCAAGGTGTAGTCGAAAGAGATGCGTTTTTAGTTTTCGGCGGAAGATGTAGAGACTTTCTGCTGTCCTGATGTCAATGGGGAGCTCATTCCACCAATGAGGAGCCAGGACAGCAAACAGTCGTGACTTTGTTGAGTGTTTAGCTCGTAGTGACGGAGCTACAAGTCGTTTAGCAGAAGCCGAGCGGAGTGCCCGAGCTGGGGTGTACGGTGTTACCATGTCCTGTATATAGATAGGACCCGATCTGTTCGTGGCACGATACGTAAGTACCAATGTTTTGAAGCGGATGCGGGCGACCACCGGTAGCCAGTGGAGTGTGCGGAGGAGCGGGGTAGTGTGGGTGAATTTCGGGAGGTTGAAGACCAGTCGAGCAGCTGCATTCTGGATGAGCTGTAAAGGTCGAATGGCGTTAGCGGGTAGACCTGCCAGGAGGGAGTTACAGTAGTCAAGTCGCGAGATGATCAGAGCCTGGACCAGAACCTGTGTCGCCTTCTGGGTGAGAAGGGGACGTATCCTCCTGATGTTGTACAACATGTACCTACAGGAACGCGTTGTTGCGGTAATGTTGGCAGTCAGGGAGAGTTGACTGTCAAGTGTCACACCGAGGTTCCTGGCAGTCGGGGTCGGGGTCAACACTGAGTTGTTGAAGGTGATAGTCAGGTCGTGGGTGGGAGAGCCCTTTCCTGGAAGGAAAAGTAGTTCCGTCTTGTCAGGGTTGATTTTCAGGTGGTGCACGGACATCCACTGAGAGATGTCAGTCAGACAGGCAGAGATTCGTGCCGCTACCTGTGTTTCTGACTGGGGAAACGAGAGGATCAGTTGGGTGTCATCAGCATAGCTGTGGTAGGAAAAGCCATGGGCGCGAATGACAGAGCCGAGAGAGTTGGTGTACAGAGAAAAGAGAAGAGGACCCAGGACGGAGCCTTGAGGGACCCCAGTAGTGAGAGGACAAGGCTCAGACACAGATCCTCTCCAGGTTACCCGGTAGGTGCGGTCCTTGAGGTAGGACAAGAAGAGGGAGAGCACAGTGCCTGAGATACCCAGGTCCTGGAGGGAAGAAATGAGGATCTGATGGTTCACTGTGTCAAAGGCGGCAGAAAGGTCAAGAAGGATAAGGACAGAGGAGAGAGAGGCTGCTCTTGCGGTGTGGAGCTGCTCAGAGACAGCAAGGAGTGCAGTCTCTGTTGAGTGGCCTGCCTTGAAACCAGACTGGTGAGGGTCCAGAAGGTTGTTCTGGTGGAGAAAGGAGGAGACTTGGTTAAAGATAGCTCGCTCCAGAGTTTTGGAAAGAAAGGGAAGGAGAGAGACCGGTCTGTAGTTGTTGACTTCCGACGGGTTGAGAGTGGGTTTCTTTAGGAGAGGGTTAACTCTTGCCTCCTTCAGAGAGTTAGGGAAGCAGCCAGTTGAGAGGGAGGTGTTGATAAGCTGGGTGAGAAAGGGAAGAAGATCAGGAGCAATAGACTGGAAAATGTGAGATGGGATGGGGTCAAGGGGGCAGGTGGTTGGGCGGGCTGAGGTTACCAAGGTAAGAACTTGATTGGGAGTCAGGGGGGTGAAAGAGGAAAGCAGAGGGGAAGAAGATGAAGTTAATGGAGGTGAGGTTATGGAAGACGGATTGTTAAATGAGGAGCGTATGTCTTCTATCTTTTTTGTAAAGTAGTCAACAAAGTGGCTCGGTAGAAGGGTGGAGGGAGGAGGAGGACAGGGGGGGTCAAGGAGGTTGGAGAAGATAGAGAAGAGTTTTTTGGGGTTAGAAAAATTTGATTCGATTCTAGATTGGTAGAACAGGCTTTTGGCTGCAGAGATAGAAGCAGAGAAGGAGGAGAGAAGAGAGCGATAGGCGAGCAGGTCATCGGCATGTTTGGTTTTTCGCCATTTCCTTTCCGATGCACGCATGGTGGCTCTCTCGACTCGCACCGAGTCAGACAACCACGGAGCCGGAGAGGACTTGCGGACCTTTCGTGCTGTAAGAGGACAGAGAGAATCTAGAGAGGAAGACAGAGTAGAGAGGAGCATTTCTGTGGCAGAGTTAGGATGCAGGAGTGAAAAGGAGTCAGTTGACGGAAGGGCTGACAGAACAGACGAGGCCAGAGAGGAGGGCGAGAGGGAGCGGATGTTGCGACGGACAGGTGCAGAGTCTGTTGGTGTGACAGGTTTGTCAGTTCCAATGAGTGGGAGAGTGTAAGAGATAAAGAAGTGATCGGAGACATGTAGAGGGGTTACGGTGAGGTTGGATGTAGAGCAGTTTCTGGTGAAAATCAGGTCGAGGTGGTTGCCAGCTTTGTGAGTAGGAGGGGAAGGACTGAGTGAGAGAGCAAAGGAAGACAGTAAGAGTAGCAGGTCGCATGACTTCTCTGTCTGGATGTTAAAGTCACCCAAAAGGATGAGCGGAGGGCCGTTTTCTGGGAAGTTTGATAGGAGGACATCTACTTCTTCCAAGAAATCTCCCAGGGAACCAGGTGGACGATAGAGAACAACAATGTTTAGTTGAACCGGATGAGTAACCGTCACAGCGTGAAACTCAAAAGACAGTGGGGTAGACAGTGGAAGCGTGGAGACAGAAAAACTCCACTTGGGAGAGATAAGTAGACCTGTGCCACCGCCCCGGCCACTGGGCCGAGGTGTGTGGCTGAAGGAGAAGGCAGAGGAGAGAGCAGCAGGGGTAGCTGTGTTGTCTGGTGTGATCCAAGTCTCAGTGAGAGCCAGTAAACACTGTCCACCTTAAACACTGTCCACCTTAAATACTGTCCACCCTAAATACTGTCCACCCTAAATACTGTCCACCTTAAACACTGTCCACCCTAAATACTGTCCACCTTAAATACTGTCCACCTTAAACACTGTCCACCCTAAATACTGTCCACCTTAAACACTGTCCACCCTAAATACTGTCCACCTTAAACACTGTCCACCTTAAACACTGTCCACCTTAAACACTGTCCACCTTAAACACTGTCCACCCTAAATACTGTCCACCCTAAATACTGTCCACCTTAAACACTGTCCACCCTAAATACTGTCCACCTTAAATACTGTCCACCTTAAACACTGTCCACCCTAAACACTGTCCACCTTAAATACTGTCCACCCTAAATACTGTCCACCTTAAACACTGTCCACCTTAAACACTGTCCACCTTAAACACTGTCCACCTTAAACACTGTCCACCCTAAATACTGTCCACCTTAAACACTGTCCACCCTAAATACTGTCCACCTTAAATACTGTCCACCCTAAATACTGTCCACCTTAAACACTGTCCACCTTAAACACTGTCCACCCTAAATACTGTCCACCTTAAACACTGTCCACCTTAAATACTGTCCACCTTAAACACTGTCCACCTTAAACACTGTCCACCCTAAATACTGTCCACCTTAAATACTGTCCACCCTAAATACTGTCCACCTTAAACACTGTCCACCTTAAACACTGTCCACCTTAAACACTGTCCACCCTAAATACTGTCCACCTTAAACACTGTCCACCTTAAATACTGTCCACCTTAAATACTGTCCACCCTAAATACTGTCCACCCTAAACACTGTCCACCTTAAATACTGTCCACCCTAAACACTGTCCACCTTAAATACTGTCCACCCTAAATACTGTCCACCTTAAACACTGTCCACCTTAAATACTGTCCACCCTAAACACTGTCCACCTTAAATACTGTCCACCTTAAATACTGTCCACCCTAAATACTGTCCACCTTAAACACTGTCCACCTTAAATACTGTCCACCCTAAATACTGTCCACCTTAAACACTGTCCACCCTAAATACTGTCCACCTTAAACACTGTCCACCCTAAATACTGTCCACCTTAAACACTGTCCACCCTAAATACTGTCCACCTTAAACACTGTCCACCCTAAATACTGTCCACCTTAAATACTGTCCACCTTAAACACTGTCCACCCTAAATACTGTCCACCTTAAATACTGTCCACCCTAAATACTGTCCACCTTAAATACTGTCCACCCTAAATACTGTCCACCCTAAACACTGTCCACCTTAAATACTGTCCACCTTAAACACTGTCCACCTTAAATACTGTCCACCCTAAATACTGTCCACCTTAAATACTGTCCACCTTAAATACTGTCCACCTTAAACACTGTCCACCTTAAATACTGTCCACCTTAAACACTGTCCACCTTAAATACTGTCCACCCTAAATACTGTCCACCTTAAATACTGTCCACCTTAAATACTGTCCACCCTAAATACTGTCCACCCTAAATACTGTCCACCCTAAATACTGTCCACCTTAAACACTGTCCACCTTAAACACTGTCCACCTTAAATACTGTCCACCTTAAACACTGTCCACCTTAAATACTGTCCACCCTAAATACTGTCCACCTTAAATACTGTCCACCTTAAACACTGTCCACCTTAAATACTGTCCACCTTAAACACTGTCCACCCTAAATACTGTCCACCTTAAATACTGTCCACCTTAAATACTGTCCACCTTAAATACTGTCCACCTTAAACACTGTCCACCTTAAATACTGTCCACCCTAAATACTGTCCACCTTAAATACTGTCCACCTTAAATACTGTCCACCCTAAATACTGTCCACCCTAAATACTGTCCACCTTAAACACTGTCCACCTTAAATACTGTCCACCCTAAATACTGTCCACCTTAAATACTGTCCACCTTAAACACTGTCCACCTTAAATACTGTCCACCCTAAATACTGTCCACCTTAAACACTGTCCACCCTAAACACTGTCCACCTTAAACACTGTCCACCCTAAACACTGTCCACCTTAAATACTGTCCACCTTAAACACTGTCCACCTTAAACACTGTCCACCCTAAACACTGTCCACCTTAAACACTGTCCACCTTAAACACTGTCCACCCTAAACACTGTCCACCTTAAACACTGTCCACCTTAAATACTGTCCACCCTAAACACTGTCCACCTTAAACACTGTCCACCTTAAATACTGTCCACCCTAAATACTGTCCACCTTAAACACTGTCCACCTTAAACACTGTCCACCCTAAACACTGTCCACCTTAAACACTGTCCACCCTAAACACTGTCCACCTTAAATACTGTCCACCTTAAACACTGTCCACCTTAAATACTGTCCACCCTAAATACTGTCCACCTTAAACACTGTCCACCTTAAACACTGTCCACCTTAAATACTGTCCACCTTAAATACTGTCCACCTTAAACACAGTCCACCTTAAATACTGTCCACCTTAAACACTGTCCACCTTAAACACTGTCCACCCTAAACACTGTCCACCCTAAATACTGTCCACCTTAAACACTGTCCACCTTAAACACTGTCCACCCTAAACACTGTCCACCTTAAATACTGTCCACCTTAAACACTGTCCACCTTAAATACTGTCCACCCTAAATACTGTCCACCTTAAACACTGTCCACCTTAAACACTGTCCACCTTAAATACTGTCCACCTTAAATACTGTCCACCTTAAACACAGTCCACCTTAAATACTGTCCACCCTAAACACTTTATTCTGTCCACCTTAAATACTTTATTCTGTCCACCTTAAACACTTTGATTATGTCCAATATTGTTCCTCATGTAACCACAGTCTGTCGCCGTCTGTCCCACAGTTCCCAGTTCTCCCAGTTTCTTCACAAAGGTCCTGAACCAGACGGCCATGCAGGTGTACTGGGAGCTTCCCAGTAAGCCAGGGAAGCTGGAGGGCTTCAGACTGGAGTACCACGGGGTTTCCAACCCAGAAGTACAGGGGCTGGAGACCTTCCCGGAACACATCAACACTCACACCATCTCCCACCTGGGTCAGTTAAAGGAACAGTACAACAATTACAGACCGTTATCCAGCCGGTTAGTTAACCAGTTAGTTAACTTGTTACTAACCAGTTAGTTAACAAACCAGTCCTGCAGTCAGCTGGTTTAGGAAACAGAGCCATTCAGGACTTTAGAGACACTGCAACAAACAAACAAACAAATAGCTCCAATGCTAACTGTGTTTCGCTAACAGCTCAATAAATAGTTACAACAGTAAAACTAGCATCTCTGCTTCTAACTGAGCTTTAAAACGTTAGCCTGCAGCTAACGCAACATCACACGTAAACGCGTAAACACGTAATATGTTAGCACACAAACTGGAAGCAGTTAAAAACTGCTTCCAGTTTGTGTGCTAAGCTACGCTAAACATGTGATACAATGCCAAGTTCACTGCAATGACGACCATGAATTCATTTAGATGTAAAGGAACAACAGAGGCATCAACAAGCTAAACAAACAGTTGCTTCTTCTAATTATTTAGCATCAGTGGCTAACTTCCTAAAGTGTACGACGATGCCAACAGTGAAGCGGCCATCTTGAAATAACTAACTAACTAGCTTAACATTGAACAAGTAGCTGTAGCAACATCGCTCCCAATAAACAGCGAACATAATTCTGGACACACTAACGTTTTGAGCTAGCTGCCTGCAGTGTTCATGCTAAGCTCGTCGTTAGCCTGTTTAACTTGTTTGTTTACGTCTTGCAGAGCCGGCAGCAGTTTACGAGATCCGGCTGGTGGCGTTCAACGGGAACGGTGACGGTCCTGCCAACCGCCGCCTGGTGTCTCTGGCCGAGGGAGGAAACCCTGCAGCAGGTAGGAGCCTCGACACAACCTCTGACCTCTCTGTGACCCCTGAAACCAGTGCAACCAGTTTAACATTGTCGTCTCCACCAGCCGGTCCCAGCTGTAACTGCGACCAGACTCGCGGCTCCTCGTCCACGCTGCTGGTCGGAGTGCACAGCGGCCTCGCATGCATCCTATGCTGCCTGCTGCTGGTCCTGCTGGGGTACAGACGCAGGTGAGACCTTCATCATCATCATCATCATCATCATCATCATCATCATCATCATCATCATCATCATCCTTACTGTTCTGGGTTCAATTTCTTCTGCAGGAAGTCAGCGAACTGGGAGACTCCGCCCACCCTGAATGGCGTCAGAGGTGCTAAAGGTCAAACTCCTGAGAGCATCGAGCTAAGCCAGGTAACACACACACACACACACACACACACACACACACACACACACACACAATGCTCTTATCTTGGTAGTTTGGTCCACATGACATCATAATTTCTGCTCCGCCCACAGAGACGTGACTCCGCCCCTCCTCCAGTGATGGTCATGGTTGAACCGACTCCACCCGTCCAGCCCGGCATTGGCAACGGATAAAGCACCTCCTCCTCCTCCTCCTCTTCTTCCTCCTCCTCTTCTTCCTCCTCCTCCTCCTCCTCCTCCTCCTCCTCCTAACAGCCTTAGAGCCACTTCAGCCTTTATGAATGACTGAGATTAGAGTTTATCTTTATTGAGATGAGAGATTATGAGTCTGTCTGAGGAACTTCCAGCGCACATCTGATACCACGAGGGAACTAAATACTTCACCAAATACCTTACAGCACCTCAAGATACTTTACAGCACATCAAGATACTTTACAGCACCTCAAGATACTTTACAGCACATATAGATACTTTACAGCACCTCAAGATACTTTACAGCACCTCAAGATACTTTACAGCACCTCAAGATACTTTACAGCACCTCAAGATACTTTACAGCACCTCAAGATCCTTTACAGCACATCAAGGTACTTTACAACACTACGAGATATAAACCAACGCTGAATTCTTCAGATTCAATCTTTAAAACAAACATTTGTCAGAGCCTTGAAGCCGGTGGTCAGGTGACTCCGCCGGTGGTCAGGTGACTCCGTTCCCGTGTGGTATCAGATGCTGACGTCACCCTCGTGGCGTCCCGGATGCTTCCTGTTGAAACCAAAACCTTTTTCCTTCAGTTTTGAGTTTGTCACCGTCGATGCCGAGTACCCCAAGACGATGAGGCCCTCCGCCGGTCTGACCAGAGACCTGGTCCTCCGAGGACCAGGTCTCTGGTCAGCAGGTGACTGTGGAGGACTCTCCTCTGCGCTACTTTCGCCTTTTAGTGTTTGTTTGTCACCGAGTTCGCCTCAAGTCAGGATGTAGAGGAAGCCCACAGTCCCCCCTTCTCTGACCTCCACCAGACTCTTGACCTCCAAAGAGAGCTACCTCAGGCTCAACGCCAAACGCCTGAACTACAGGCAACCGTTAGCCTCCTGATGCTAGTCAAGCTAACCTACCTCAAACCAAAAGCCCCCTCTGGGGCCCTTTTAGCCACTTGCCTACCTTTTTCTACCAATGCCGATGTCCTGTGCCGGACCGTCGCCTAGAACCCTGAAGCCTCCAACGATGGACCGGCCCATCGTTGTCCTCCTCAAAGAGAAGCTGGAAGAGAGAAACCACAGAAGCTTTGACTTTGAGTTCTTGTTTGACTCGTGACTTCCTGTCTGACTCCAACTGCTTCCTCCAGTGCTGCTTTCAGGGCCCAAAACCTGTTTCCGATGTTAAAAAAGTCTTCTGAGCGTACCTTCTAAGCTGCAAAACTTGATCCAGATCTGAGCAGTGAGGGTCCAAAACCCTGAGATAGACCATAGTCCCGACCTTGAACAGTCCAGCCCAAAGTCTAACCCCTAACCTGCCCTTTAACAAACCTCTAGAACCCGGATCCATATCGTATCTTCCACTGATAAAATAATCTGAAATGCACTGCTTCAAGACTTGTAGCTTCTAAATTTGCTTCTAGAACTCAATAACGGCCCAAAGTCCAGACCTCCAACAGTCAAGAACCTGATCTGAACCGATTGGGCCCTGAAGCTCACCTGGAGAACGAAGCCTTAACGGAGCTTCTCTCAGAAGCTCCTGTCCTGGTTCAGTCGTCACCTGAGAGACAAACAGGGGAACCAGGAAAGATTGGATCGAGTGGACGTCTCTAGTTTTATTCTAGGACATTATAGGTCGTTTAAACGACCTAGAATGTCCTAGAATTTCTGAAAGTCCTATAATGTCCTAGAATGTCTTAGAATGTCTTAGAATGTTCTATAATGTCCCATAATGTCTGAAAGTCCTATAATGTCCTATAATGTCCCATAATGTCTGAAAGTCCTATAATGTCCTATAATGTCCCATAATGTCCTATAATGTCTGAAAGTCCTTCCTAAACCTTCCTGTAGAGGAACAGCAGCTTTCTGTAGAGTTTCAGCCAAACTTCCAAATATTCTTTAAAAACAAGCTGAACGACGTCCAAAGATCCAAAAAAAAAAATTACAAAAAAAAAATTCTGTTCAAAGAGTTTGTTTTCACTCTGCTTTTTGTTTCCAGAGTCGAAGAACAAACAAAACCAAAATAAATATTCACGTTTTATATTTCAGATAAATCCTTTGGAAGAAATGGAGTGAATATATATTTTCATATATTGTGACGTGAAGAGCGAGTTTAAAATAACCAAATAACTGAACGACAGACGCTTTGACCAAAAGCTCCAAAATACCTCTGAAATATTATCTCAGTTCTTTGTGTTCAGAACCACAGACGGTCCAGCTTCTTCTCTGAGGCTGAACCAGAGACCCCGAGACCCAGAGACCCCGAGACCCTGAGACTCAGACCCAGAGACCCAGAGACCCAGAGACCCCGAGACCCTGAGACTCAGACCCAGAGACCCCGAGACCCTGAGACTCAGACCCAGAGACCCAGAGACCCAGAGACCCAGAGACCCCGAGACCCTGAGACTCAGACCCAGAGACCCCGAGACCCTGAGACTCAGACCCAGAGACCCAGAGACCCAGAGACCCTGAGACTCAGACCCAGAGACCCTGAGACTCAGACCCAGAGACCCAGAGACCCTGAGACTCAGACCCAGAGACCCTGATCCAGATACCCATAGACCCAGAGACTAATAGACTCATAGACTAATAGACTAATAGACTCAGAGACTCATAGACTCATAGACTAATAGACTCAGAGACTCATAGACTCATAGACTAATAGACTCAGAGACTCATAGACTCAGAGACTCATAGACTCATAGACTCAAAGACTCAAAGACTCATAGACTCAGAGACTCATAGACTCATAGACTAATAGACTCATAGACTCAAAGACTCAAAGACTCATAGACTCAGAGACTCATAGACTCAAAGACTCAAAGACTCATAGACTCAGAGACTCGTAGACTCATAGACTCATAGACTCAGAGACTCATAGACTAATAGACTAATAGACTCATAGACTCAGAGACTCATAGACTCATAGACTCATAGACTCAGAGACTCATAGACTAATAGACTAATAGACTCATAGACTCAGAGACTCATAGACTCAGAGACTCATAGACTCATAGACTCAGAGACTCAGAGACTCATAGACTCAGAGACTCATAGACTAATAGACTAATAGACTCATAGACTAATAGACTAATAGACTCGGAGACTCAAAGACTCATAGACTCAGAGACTCATAGACTCAGAGACTCATAGACTAATAGACTAATAGACTCATAGACTCAGAGACTCAGAGACTCATAGACTCATAGACTCATAGACTCAGAGACTCAGAGACTCATAGACTCATAGACTCAAAGACTCAGAGACTCATAGACTCATAGACTCAGAGACTCAGAGTCTCTGAGACTCGTTAACGTTCATACCTGATCTCGTTAGAGTTATAATTCAGAGTCTCTTCCGGGTCATTGAGTCATGTCCAGTCTCACGGTGTCAAAGGTCGTGTGGAATGTTTCTATAAATATTAAACAAACTAAGATGTTTATAAAATAATGGTGGCTGTTCTTTTTCTAGAACTCTCTTCTTTTCAGTTCATTCTTATTTTTCCTTCGTTGCCAGAAATTTAAATTCTTTACTATTATTGCTAATAATATTATGATTATTACCATTTAGCCTCCTGTTTTTCTTTTGTTTGACTTGTTCTGATTATTTTTGTTAGTCGAATGATGTGAATTTGTAGAATTTGAGAATGTCGTGTTAAGTCGCTAATTTGCCATATTTCATAAGAAGCCATGTTTTGAAGCCATATTGTACACGGATGTAAAACTTTACGATGTTTAATTCAATGTTGACACGAGAAACTGAACGAAGACGTAGAGATCGTAGAGATCGTAGAAATCCTAGAGATCATAGAGATCCTAAAGATCGGAGAGATTGGAGAGATCCTAAAGATCGTAGAGATCGTATATGATCCTAAAGATCGTAGAGATCCTAAAGATCGTAGAGATCAAATACGATCTCTATAGAGATCCTAAAGATCGTAGAGATCCTAAAGATCATATACGATCTCTATAGAGATCGGAGAGATCCTAAAGATCGGAGAGATCGTGGAGATCGTGAAGATCCTAAAGATCGGAGAGATCGGAGAATCAACGAGAGAAAAGATGCTTTAATGTTTCCGATTTATTTTCTCTCAAAACTTTCATTTTCATGAATGTGTCATTTGAAAAAAAAAGCTTTAAACTGCTTTCTGTCGACCCGTGAAGAAGAGTTCAACTTCCTGAAAGTGCCGAACTTCTTCTTCTGTGGTTTGAAGACGTTTCACCATCTGTTCTCCTTCCTGATGTTACGACACACGAAAACCAAATAAAAGTGAATTGAAATAGAAAACAGAGTGTTGGTGTTCATCGATTCATCCTGAAAACAAATGGAAGTAAAAGTTTGTCTTCAATAAATGAGTTTAAAGTCTGAGGCTGAAGAAATAAAAACTTTACTTTCAGCTGATTAATGTGTGTTTTTTATGTGTGCGTGCGTGTGTGTGTCAATATATATATGTGCGTGTGTCAATATATATATGTGCGTGTGTCAATATATATATATATATATATATATATATATATATATATATATATATATATATGTATACATATATATATGTATACATATATATATATATATACACATATATATACATATATATGTGTGTTTTTGTCAATATATATATATATATATATATATATATATATATATATATATATATATATATGTGTGTGGTGTGTATAGATAGATAGATAGATAGATAGATAGATAGATAGATAGATAGATAGATAGATAGATAGGTGTGTGTGTGTGTGTGTGTGTGTGTGTGTGGTCCTATAATTAAAAGACTCTGATGATCAATACAGGAATTAAATCAGTAAAACACATTTTCAAACTAAATGAATTTAACTCTTTCCAACAGAATCATAATAGACGTAAATGTCCTCTTAAAGCTGCAGGAAGTGATCTTTGTCGTGAGTCCTGATCCTGTTCAGCTGATCCAGTCCAGGTCTTCCCTCCCCGACGCGTTCCGACTGTGACATCATGAGCTCCTCCCTCTGATTGGTCGTGTCAGCGTCCTGCCTGGTTGTGGGTGGCGGGGTCCGCCTCCTGCCTGCCTGTGGGTGGCGGGGTCCGCCTCCTGCCTGCCTGTGGGTGGCGGGGTCCGCCTCCTGCCTGCTTGTGGGTGGCGGGGTCCGCCTCCTGCCTGCTTGTGAGTGGCGGGGTCCGCCTCCTCGCCCGGCGGCAGCAGGCGGCGAGGTCGGCCCTGAAGGACGGCGTGTAGAAGCCGTAGATGACGGGGTCGCAGCAGGTGTTCAGGTTCCCGAACACGAAGAGGCCGTGGTGCACGTACTCAGGTGTGACGCGCAGCATGTCGGGCTGGAACCAGTACCAGATCCCCAGCAGGTAGTACGGAGTCCAGCACACCACGAAGGACAGCACGATGACCACCGTCATCTTCAGAGTCTTCATGCGAGCCTTCGGGATGATGTCGGTGCCGCTGCGCCGCAGGTACGACTCACCTGCTGAGAGGGGGAGGGGCTGTCGTTAGTGATGTCACACTGATGTCAGTGTGTTACAGGTGTGTCTTACCTTTGTAAGGTGTTGCAGGTGGATGTACAGGTGTGTTACAGGTGTGTTACAGGTGTGTTACAGGTGTGTTACCGGTATGTTACAGGTGTGTTACAGGTGTGTTACAGGTATGTTACAGGTGTGTTACATATGTGTTACAGGTGTGTTACAGGTGTGTTACAGGTATGTTACAGGTGTGTTACAGGTATGTTACAGGTGTGTTACATATGTGTTACAGGTGTGTTACATATGTGTTACAGGTGTGTTACAGATGTGTTACAGGTGTGTTACAGATGTGTTACATGTGTGTTACAGGTGTGTTACAGGTGTGTTACATATGTGTTACAGGTGTGTTACATATGTGTTACAGGTGTGTTACAGGTGTGTTACAGGTGTGTTACAGGTGTGTTACAGATGTGTTATATGTATTTTACAGATGTGTTACAGATTTGTTACAGGTGTGTTACAGATGTGTTAAAGGTATGTTACAGATGTGTTACAGGGTGTTATATGTGTGGTACAGATGTGTTACAGATGTGTTACAGGTATGTTACAGGTAGGTTTCAGGTGTGTTACAGATGTGTTACTGGTGTGTCACAGATGTGTTATATGTAGGTTACAGGTCTGTAACATGTGGGTTTAAGGTGTGTACAGGTATGTTACAGATGTGTTACAGTGTGTCACAGGTATGTTACAGGTGTGTTACATGTATGTTATAGGTCTGTTACAGGTAGGTTACAGATGTGTTACATTTGGGTTTTATGTGTGTTACAGGTGTGTTATATGTATGTTACAGGTCTGTTACATGTGGGTTTTATGTGTGTTACAGGTGTGTTATATGTATGTTACAGGTCTGTTACATGTGGGTTTTAGGTGTGTTACAGGTGTGTTATATGTATGTTACAGGTCTGTTACATGTGGGTTTTATGTGTGTTACAGGTGTGTTATATGTATGTTACAGGTCTGTTACATGTGGGTTTTAGGTGTGTTACAGGTGTGTTATATGTATGTTACAGGTCTGTTACATGTGGGTTTTAGGTGTGTTACAGGTGTGTTATATGTATGTTACAGGTCTGTTACATGTGGGTTTTAGGTGTGTTACAGGTGTGTTATATGTATGTTACAGGTCTGTTACATGTGGGTTTTAGGTGTGTTACAGGTGTGTTATATGTATGTTACAGGTCTGTTACATGTGGGTTTTATGTGTGTTACAGGTGTGTTATATGTATGTTACAGGTCTGTTACATCTGGGTTTTAGGTGTGTTACAGGTGCGTCTTACCCTTGTCTCTCAGGTGCTGCAGGTGGATGTGCAGCAGGATGCGGCTGTAGCAGCAGCTCATCACCAGCAGGGGGACGACATACAGCGTGGTGAAGTGGAACATGTTGTAAACGGTTTCCTGCCAGCGGCGGCTGAAGCTGCCGTGAGTCGCACACTGAGTGAAGTCCACGGCCTCGACTCTGATCGCCCGGAAGATGAAGAGCTGAGGGGACAGGTGCAGGGTTCAGGTGGAGTGCAGGTGGAGCTCATCAAGAGAAATCAGTCGTAACAGTTGATTGAAGATTGATGGTCTTTGTGTGAGATGAAGAATAAAGAAACTTGGCCTCCACAATTTAGATTCCACTGATTTGTTTCCAATAACGTGAGAAACACGATCACAGAGTTTATTGTTTGCTTCATTCGTCCAGGAATCTTTTTTAACGTATTTTCAAAACGAGACTGGTTTCAATACCAGCTTCACTTCCAGTGTGACTCCTGACAGACTGCTGAAGAAACTCTTACTGCAGCTAACTTCTGTGAAACACTTTGTTTCAGTTCTGTTCTCCAGCTGATGGCCTCTTAGCATTGTTAGCATTCCTTATAGAAACCAAGGGGAGCAGTTAGCCCGAGCTAACAGCAGGAGGTTTCACACATTTAATCTCTCCATCATAAACCAGAACATTCCTGCAGGGATTTCATGTTCTGGAACTTTCACCCAGATCAGAGAGAAGAATGACTTCATGACAATAATTATGATGATGACGACAATAAAGATGATGATGAAGACAATAAAGATGATGATGAAGACAATAAAGATGTAGATGAACTGGAGCTGAACACTTCATCCCATGTGATCTCTGCTATAATCAGACAGGAAGACAAACGGATCTCTTCCCTTTCAGTGTGTCCTTCACTGCAGCAGATTATCATAAATATTAGATATTCATATTAAAGACAGACTCATGTAAAGCTCTCAGCTGCTGGATGAAATATTCAAAAGAAGGGGGAAAACAGCAGGAGAAGAAGAAGTTACACATATATATATATATATATATATATATATATATATATATATATATATATGTGTAACTTCTTCTTCTCCTGCTGTTTTCCCCCAGATGTAGACTGTACAGTCTACATCTGTGTTACCTGTAGTCATGTGTTACCTGTAGTCATGTGTTACCTGTGGTCATGTGTTACCTGTGGTCATGTGTTACCTGTGGTCATGTGTTACCTGTGGTCATGTGTTACCTGTGGTCATGTGTTACCTGTGGTCATGTGTTACCTGTAGTCATGTGTTACCTGTGGTCATGTGTTACCTGTGGTCATGTGTTACCTGTAGTCATGTGTTACCTGTGGTCATGTGTTACCTGTAGTCATGTGTTACCTGTGGTCATGTGTTACCTGTAGTCATGTGTTACCTGTAGTCATGTGTTACCTGTGGTCATGTGTTACCTGTGGTCATGTGTTACCTGTAGTCATGTGTTACCTGTGGTCATGTGTTACCTGTGGTCATGTGTTACCTGTAGTCATGTGTTACCTGTAGTCATGTGTTACCTGTAGTCATGTGTTACCTGTGGTCATGTGTTACCTGTGGTCATGTGTTACCTGTAGTCATGTGTTACCTGTGGTCATGTGTTACCTGTGGTCATGTGTTACCTGTGGTCATGTGTTACCTGTAGTCATGTGTTACCTGTGGTCATGTGTTACCTGTAGTCATGTGTTACCTGTGGTCATGTGTTACCTGTAGTCATGTGTTACCTGTAGTCATGTGTTACCTGTGGTCATGTGTTACCTGTGGTCATGTGTTACCTGTAGTCATGTGTTACCTGTGGTCATGTGTTACCTGTGGTCATGTGTTACCTGTGGTCATGTGTTACCTGTGGTCATGTGTTACCTGTAGTCATGTGTTACCTGTAGTCATGTGTTACCTGTAGTCATGTGTTACCTGTGGTCATGTGTTACCTGTAGTCATGTGTTACCTGTGGTCATGTGTTACCTGTGGTCATGTGTTACCTGTAGTCATGTGTTACCTGTAGTCATGTGTTACCTGTGGTCATGTGTTACCTGTGGTCATGTGTTACCTGTAGTCATGTGTTACCTGTGGTCATGTGTTACCTGTAGTCATGTGTTACCTGTGGTCATGTGTTACCTGTAGTCATGTGTTACCTGTAGTCATGTGTTACCTGTGGTCATGTGTTACCTGTGGTCATGTGTTACCTGTAGTCATGTGTTACCTGTGGTCATGTGTTACCTGTAGTCATGTGTTACCTGTGGTCATGTGTTACCTGTAGTCATGTGTTACCTGTAGTCATGTGTTACCTGTGGTCATGTGTTACCTGTGGTCATGTGTTACCTGTAGTCATGTGTTACCTGTGGTCATGTGTTACCTGTGGTCATGTGTTACCTGTAGTCATGTGTTACCTGTAGTCATGTGTTACCTGTAGTCATGTGTTACCTGTGGTCATGTGTTACCTGTAGTCATGTGTTACCTGTGGTCATGTGTTACCTGTAGTCATGTGTTACCTGTGGTCATGTGTTACCTGTAGTCATGTGTTACCTGTAGTCATGTGTTACCTGTGGTCATGTGTTATCTGTGGTCATGTGTTATCTGTGGTCATGTGTTACCTGTAGTCCTGTGTTACCTGTAGTCATGTGTTACCTGTGGTCATGTGTTACCTGTAGTCATGTGTTACCTGTGGTCATGTGTTACCTGTGGTCATGGGTTACCTGTGTTACCTGTAGTCCTGTGTTACCTGTGGTCATGTGTTACCTGTGGTCATGTGTTACCTGTGGTCATGTGTTACCTGTAGTCATGTGTTACCTGTGGTCATGTGTTACCTGTAGTCCTGTGTTACCTGTGGTCATGTGTTACCTGTAGTCATGTGTTACCTGTAGTCATGTGTTACCTGTGGTCATGTGTTACCTGTAGTCATGTGTTACCCGTGGTCATGTGTTACCTGTAGTCATGTGTTACCTGTAGTCATGTGTTACCTGTAGTCATGTGTTACCTGAGGTCATGTGTTACCTGTAGTCATGTGTTACCTGTGGTCATGTGTTACCTGTGGTCATGTGTTACCTGTGGTCATGTGTTACCTGTAGTCATGTGTTACCTGTAGTCATGTGTTACCTGTAGTCATGTGTTACCTGTAGTCATGTGTTACCTGTGGTCATGTGTTACCTGTAGTCATGTGTTACCTGTAGTCATGTGTTACCTGAGGTCATGGGTTACCTGTGGTCATGTGTTACCCGTGGTCATGTGTTACCTGTAGTCATGTGTTACATGTAGTCATGTGTTACCTGTAGTCATGTGTTACCTGTGGTCATGTGTTACCTGTAGTCATGTGTTACCTGTGGTCATGTGTTACCTGTAGTCATGTGTTACCTGTAGTCATGTGTTACCTGTAGTCATGTGTTACCTGTAGTCATGTGTTACCTGTGGTCATGTGTTACCTGTGTTACCTGTAGTCATGGGTTACCCGTGGTCATGTGTTACCTGTAGTCCTGTGTTACCTGTGGTCATGTGTTACCTGTGGTCATGTGTTACCTCTAGTCATGTGTTACCTGTGTTACCTGCGGTCATGTGTTACCTGTGGTCATGTGTTACTTGTGTTACCTGCGGTCATGTGTTACCTGTAGTCATGTGTTACATGTAGTCATGTGTTACCTGTGGTCATGGGTTACCCGTGGTCATGTGTTACCTGTGGTCATGTGTTACCTGTGGTCATGTGTTACCTGTAGTCATGTGTTACCTGTAGTCATGTGTTACCTGTAGTCATGTGTTACCTGTGGTCATGTGTTACCTGTAGTCATGTGTTACCTGTGGTCATGTGTTACCTGTGGTCATGTGTTACCTGTAGTCATGTGTTACCTGTAGTCCTGTGTTACCTGTGGTCATGTGTTACCTGTAGTCATGTGTTACCTGTGGTCATGTGTTACCTGTAGTCCTGTGTTACCTGTGGTCATGTGTTACCTGTAGTCATGTGTTACCTGTAGTCATGTGTTACCTGTGGTCATGTGTTACCTGTAGTCATGTGTTACCCGTGGTCATGTGTTACCTGTAGTCATGTGTTACCTGTAGTCATGTGTTACCTGTAGTCATGTGTTACCTGAGGTCATGTGTTACCTGTGGTCATGTGTTACCTGTAGTCATGTGTTACCTGTAGTCATGTGTTACCTGTGGTCATGTGTTACCTGTGGTCATGTGTTACCTGTAGTCATGTGTTACCTGTAGTCATGTGTTACCTGTAGTCATGTGTTACCTGTGGTCATGTGTTACCTGTAGTCATGTGTTACCTGTGGTCATGTGTTACCTGTGGTCATGTGTTACCTGTAGTCATGTGTTACCTGTAGTCCTGTGTTACCTGTGGTCATGTGTTACCTGTAGTCATGTGTTACCTGTGGTCATGTGTTACCTGTAGTCCTGTGTTACCTGTGGTCATGTGTTACCTGTAGTCATGTGTTACCTGTAGTCATGTGTTACCTGTGGTCATGTGTTACCTGTAGTCATGTGTTACCCGTGGTCATGTGTTACCTGTAGTCATGTGTTACCTGTAGTCATGTGTTACCTGTAGTCATGTGTTACCTGAGGTCATGTGTTACCTGTAGTCATGTGTTACCTGTGGTCATGTGTTACCTGTGGTCATGTGTTACCTGTAGTCATGTGTTACCTGTAGTCATGTGTTACCTGTAGTCATGTGTTACCTGAGGTCATGGGTTACCTGTGGTCATGTGTTACCCGTGGTCATGTGTTACCTGTAGTCATGTGTTACATGTAGTCATGTGTTACCTGTAGTCATGTGTTACCTGTAGTCATGTGTTACCTGTGGTCATGTGTTACCTGTGGTCATGTGTTACCTGTAGTCATGTGTTACCTGTGGTCATGTGTTACCTGTAGTCATGTGTTACCTGTAGTCATGTGTTACCTGTAGTCATGTGTTACCTGTAGTCATGTGTTACCTGTGGTCATGTGTTACCTGTGTTACCTGTAGTCATGGGTTACCCGTGGTCATGTGTTACCTGTAGTCCTGTGTTACCTGTGGTCATGTGTTACCTGTGGTCATGTGTTACCTCTAGTCATGTGTTACCTGTGTTACCTGCGGTCATGTGTTACCTGTGGTCATGTGTTACTTGTGTTACCTGCGGTCATGTGTTACCTGTAGTCATGTGTTACATGTAGTCATGTGTTACCTGTGGTCATGGGTTACCCGTGGTCATGTGTTACCTGTGGTCATGTGTTACCTGTGGTCATGTGTTACCTCTAGTCATGTGTTACCTGTGTTACCTGTGGTCATGTGTTACCTGTGGTCATGTGTTACCTGTGTTACCTGTGGTCATGTGTTACCTGTGGTCATGTGTTACCTGTGTTACCTGTGGTCATGTGTTACCTGTGGTCATGTGTTACCTGTGGTCATGGGTTACCTGTGGTCATGTGTTACCTGTGTTACCTGTGGTCATGTGTTACCTGTGGTCATGTGTTACCCGTGGTCATGGGTTACCTGTGTTACCTGTGGTCATGTGTTACCTGTGGTCATGTGTTACCTGTGGTCATGTGTTACCTGTGGTCATGTGTTACTTGTGTTACCTGCGGTCATGTGTTACCTGTGGTCATGTGTTACCTGTGGTCATATGTTACCTGTGGTCATGTGTTACCTGTGTTACCTGTGGTCATGTGTTACCTGTGGTCATGTGTTACCTGTGGTCATGTGTTACTTGTGTTACCTGCGGTCATGTGTTACCTGTGGTCATGTGTTACCTGTGGTCATGTGTTACCTGTGGTCATGTGTGTCATGGGTTACCTGTGGTCATGTGTTACCTGTGGTCATGTGTTACCTGTGTTACCTGTGGTCATGTGTTACCTGTGGTCATGTGTTACCCGTGGTCATGTGTTACCCGTGGTCATGTGTTACCTGTGTTACCTGTAGTCATGTGTTACCTGTGGTCATGTGTTACCTGTGGTCATGTGTTACCTGTGGTCATGTGTTACCTGTAGTCATGTGTTACCTGTAGTCATGTGTTACCTGTAGTCATGTGTTACCTGTGGTCATGTGTTACCTGTAGTCATGTGTTACCTGTGGTCATGTGTTACCTGTGGTCATGTGTTACCTGTAGTCATGTGTTACCTGTAGTCATGTGTTACCTGTGGTCATGTGTTACCTGTAGTCATGTGTTACCTGTAGTCATGTGTTACCTGTAGTCATGTGTTACCTGTGGTCATGTGTTACCTGTAGTCATGTGTTACCTGTGGTCATGTGTTACCTGTAGTCATGTGTTACCTGTGGTCATGTGTTACCTGTGGTCATGTGTTACCTGTGGTCATGTGTTACCTGTAGTCATGTGTTACCTGTAGTCATGTGTTACCTGTAGTCATGTGTTACCTGTGGTCATGTGTTACCTGTAGTCATGTGTTACCTGTGGTCATGTGTTACCTGTGGTCATGTGTTACCTGTAGTCATGTGTTACCTGTAGTCATGTGTTACCTGTGGTCATGTGTTACCTGTAGTCATGTGTTACCTGTAGTCATGTGTTACCTGTAGTCATGTGTTACCTGTGGTCATGTGTTACCTGTAGTCATGTGTTACCTGTGGTCATGTGTTACCTGTAGTCATGTGTTACCTGAGGTCATGTGTTACCTGTAGTCATGTGTTACCTGTTGTCATGTGTTACCTGTGGTCATGTGTTACCTGTGGTCATGTGTTACCTGTAGTCATGTGTTACCTGTAGTCATGTGTTACCTGTAGTCATGTGTTACCTGTAGTCATGTGTTACCTGAGGTCATGGGTTACCTGTGGTCATGTGTTACCCGTGGTCATGTGTTACCTGTAGTCATGTGTTACATGTAGTCATGTGTTACCTGTAGTCATGTGTTACCTGTGGTCATGTGTTACCTGTAGTCATGTGTTACCTGTGGTCATGTGTTACCTGTAGTCATGTGTTACCTGTAGTCATGTGTTACCTGTAGTCATGTGTTACCTGTAGTCATGTGTTACCTGTGGTCATGTGTTACCTGTGTTACCTGTAGTCATGGGTTACCCGTGGTCATGTGTTACCTGTAGTCCTGTGTTACCTGTGGTCATGTGTTACCTGTGGTCATGTGTTACCTCTAGTCATGTGTTACCTGTGTTACCTGCGGTCATGTGTTACCTGTGATCATGTGTTACTTGTGTTACCTGCGGTCATGTGTTACCTGTAGTCATGTGTTACATGTAGTCATGTGTTACCTGTGGTCATGGGTTACCCGTGGTCATGTGTTACCTGTGGTCATGTGTTACCTGTGGTCATGTGTTACCTCTAGTCATGTGTTACCTGTGTTACCTGTGGTCATGTGTTACCTGTGGTCATGGGTTACCTGTGGTCATGTGTTACCTGTGTTACCTGTGGTCATGTGTTACCTGTGGTCATGTGTTACCTGTGGTCATGTGTTACCCGTGGTCATGGGTTACCTGTGTTACCTGTGGTCATGTGTTACCTGTGGTCATGTGTTACCTGTGGTCATGTGTTACCTGTGGTCATGTGTTACTTGTGTTACCTGCGGTCATGTGTTACCTGTGGTCATGTGTTACCTGTGGTCATGTGTTACCTGTGGTCATGTGTTACTTGTGTTACCTGCGGTCATGTGTTACCTGTGGTCATGTGTTACCTGTGGTCATGTGTTACCTGTGGTCATGTGTGTCATGGGTTACCTGTGGTCATGTGTTACCTGTGGTCATGTGTTACCTGTGTTACCTGTGGTCATGTGTTACCTGTGGTCATGTGTTACCCGTGGTCATGTGTTACCCGTGGTCATGTGTTACCTGTGTTACCTGCGGTCATGTGTTACCTGTGGTCATGTGTTACCTGTGGTCATGGGTTACCTGTGGTCATATGTTACCTGTGCTCATGTGTTACCTCTAGTCATGTGTTACCTGTGTTACCTGTGGTCATGTGTTACCTGTGGTCATGTGTTACCCGTGGTCATGTGTTACCCGTGGTCATGTGTTACCTGTAGTCCTGTGTTACCTGTAGTCATGTGTTACCTGTGGTCATGTGTTACCTGTGGTCATGTGTTACCTGTAGTCCTGTGTTATCTGTGGTCATGTGTTACCTGTAGTCCTGTGTTACCCGTAGTCATGTGTTACCTGTAGTCCTGTGTTACCTGTGGTCATGTGTTACCTGTAGTCATGTGTTACCTGTGGTCATGTGTTACCTGTGGTCATGTGTTACCTGTAGTCCTGTGTTACCTGTAGTCCTGTGTTACCTGTAGTCATGTGTTACCTGTAGTCCTGTGTTACCTGTGGTCATGTGTTACCTGTGGTCATGTGTTACCTGTAGTCATGTGTTACCTGTAGTCATGTGTTACCTGTGGTCATGTGTTACCTGTGGTCATGTGTTACCTGTAGTCATGTGTTACCTGTAGTCCTGTGTTACCTGTGGTCATGTGTTACCTGTGGTCATGTGTTACCTGTAGTCCTGTGTTACCTGTAGTCATGTGTTACCTGTGGTCATGTGTTACCTGTAGTCCTGTGTTATCTGTGGTCATGTGTTACCTGTAGTCCTGTGTTACCTGTAGTCCTGTGTTATCTGTGGTCATGTGTTACCTGTAGTCATGTGTTACCTGTAGTCATGTGTTACCTGTAGTCCTGTGTTACCTGTGGTCATGTGTTACCTGTAGTCATGTGTTACCTGTGGTCATGTGTTACCTGTGGTCATGTGTTACCTGTAGTCCTGTGTTACCTGTAGTCCTGTGTTACCTGTAGTCATGTGTTACCTGTAGTCCTGTGTTACCTGTGGTCATGTGTTACCTGTAGTCCTGTGTTATCTGTGGTCAT
Source organism: Myoxocephalus aenaeus (assembly GCA_038501785.1). NCBI lineage: Eukaryota > Metazoa > Chordata > Actinopteri > Perciformes > Cottidae > Myoxocephalus > Myoxocephalus aenaeus. The sequence continues at coordinate 56,706 of JBAMJR010000500.1, read as the reverse complement.
GTGTTACCTGTAGTCATGTGTTACCTGTAGTCATGTGTTACCTGTAGTCATGTGTTACCTGTAGTCATGTGTTACCTGTAGTCCTGTGTTACCTGTGGTCATGTGTTACCTGTAGTCATGTGTTACCTGTGGTCATGTGTTACCTGTGGTCATGTGTTACCTGTAGTCCTGTGTTACCTGTAGTCCTGTGTTACCTGTAGTCATGTGTTACCTGTAGTCATGTGTTACCTGTAGTCATGTGTTACCTGTAGTCCTGTGTTACCTGTAGTCCTGTGTTACCTGTAGTCATGTGTTACCTGTAGTCCTGTGTTACCTGTGGTCATGTGTTACCTGTGGTCATGTGTTACCTGTAGTCATGTGTTACCTGTAGTCATGTGTTACCTGTGGTCATGTGTTACCTGTGGTCATGTGTTACCTGTAGTCCTGTGTTACCTGTGGTCATGTGTTACCTGTAGTCATGTGTTACCTGTAGTCCTGTGTTACCTGTGGTCATGTGTTACCTGTAGTCATGTGTTACCTGTAGTCATGTGTTACCTGTGGTCATGTGTTACCTGTAGTCATGTGTTACCTGTAGTCCTGTGTTACCTGTAGTCCTGTGTTACCTGTGGTCATGTGTTACCTGTAGTCATGTGTTACCTGTAGTCCTGTGTTACCTGTGGTCCTGTGTTACCTGAGGTGATGCCAGCAGCAGGCTGAGGCTCCAGGCCAGCAGCAGCATGACCCGGTTGCGGCGGTGAGCGGTCAGGGCGTCCAGCGGGCGCAGGATGGCGTGCTGCCGGTCGAGGCTGATGACCACGAGGACGAAGGCGGAGGCGTGCATGGCGAACAGCTTCAGGAAGCACAGCAGCTTGCAGAGGGCGTCGCCCGCGTACCACTGCACCGTCACGTTCCACACCGCGTCCAGCGGCATCACCACGAAGGTCATCACGAGGTCGGCCGCCGCCAAGCTCAGCATCAGCGGCCGCAGGTGAGACGCCAGCCGCCGGCCACGCCCACACCACACGCTGGCCAATAAGGCGAGGTTACTGCAGGCGGCGAACAGGAAGAGGACAAAGGTGGCGCCCACGCGGAACTGAGCGGCCCGGGTGAAGCTGGGAGCCTCCCAGTCTGGGAGAGGCGGGAACTGGGAGGTGTTGGTAGGGGGCGGGGCCACAGAGCTGGTGGGCGGAGCCAATGATGACCAGTTACCTGACATCCTGCAGAGCAGAAGAATAAAAGGGACATTTTAAAGGAACAGTGCAACATTTAAGAGACCAGGACAGAGACCAGAACAGAGACCAGGACAGAGACCAGAACAGAGACCAGGACAGAGACCAGGACAGAGACCAGGACAGGGACCAGGACAGAGACCAGGACAGAGACCAGGACAGAGACCAGGACATTGACCAGGACAGAGACCAGGACAGAGACCAGGACATTGACCAGGACAGGGACCAGGACAGAGACCAGGACAGAGACCAGGACAGGGACCAGGACAGAGACCAGGACAGAGACCAGGACAGAGACCAGGACAGAGACCAGGACATTGACCAGGACAGGGACCAGGACATTGACCAGGACAGGGACCAGGAGAGAGACCAGGACAGAGACCAGGACAGGGACCAGGACAGAGACCAGGACAGAGACCAGGACAGAGACCAGGACAGAGACCAGGACATTGACCAGGACAGGGACCAGGACATTGACCAGGACAGGGACCAGGAGAGAGACCAGGACAGAGACCAGGACAGAGACCAGGACAGAGACCAGGACAGAGACCAGGACATTGACCAGGACAGAGACCAGGACAGAGACCAGGACATTGACCAGGACAGGGACCAGGAGAGAGACCAGGACAGAGACCAGGACAGGGACCAGGACAGAGACCAGGACATTGACCAGGACAGGGACCAGGAGAGAGACCAGGACAGGGACCAGGACAGGGACCAGGACAGAGACCAGGACAGAGACCAGGACAGAGACCAGGACATTGACCAGGACAGGGACCAGGAGAGAGACCAGGACAGAGACCAGGACAGGGACCAGGACAGAGACCAGGACAGAGACCAGGACAGAGACCAGGACAGAGACCAGGACATTGACCAGGACAGGGACCAGGACAGAGACCAGGACAGAGACCAGGACAGGGACCAGGACAGAGACCAGGACAGAGACCAGGACAGAGACCAGGACAGAGACCAGGACAGAGACCAGGACATTGACCAGGACAGGGACCAGGACAGAGACCAGGACAGAGACCAGGACAGGGACCAGGACAGAGACCAGGACAGAGACCAGGACAGAGACCAGGACAGAGACCAGGACATTGACCAGGACAGGGACCAGGACAGAGACCAGGACAGAGAGACCAGGACAGGGACCAGGACAGAGACCAGGACAGAGACCAGAACCTGAAACCAGGACAGAGATGACTCCCTAACGAGTCTGAACAGGTGACACCGTGGTTAGTGAGTGTGAATCGTCACCATGGTAACAGCTCAGGTCTTTAATCAGCATCACAGACAGGAAGTCTCCTTCACAATAAGAGCTGATGGACTGTTGACTGGTAGATAAACAGTCGACAGACAGCTGGTCTGCAGGCGTCCAATCAGAGCTCAGCAAGTGATTCTGTTCACATCAAACACCTGAAGTAATCAATCAATCAATCAATCAATCAATCAATCAACCAACCAATCAAACTACATGTGTGAGTGAATGTGATTCCTTTGGAGAAAATTAGTAATTATCAGTTAGTAATAACTTACAGAGACATTGTGTCACACACACACACACACACACACACACACACACAGAAAAAGACACACACACAGAAAAAGACACACACACACACACACACACACACACAGCTCAGGTTACAGAACAGAGCTCTCTGCAGTTATTTTTTGCAGCGGGATGTGTGTGTGTGTGTGTGTGTGTGTGTGTGTGTGTGTGTGTGTGTGTGTGTGTGTGTGTGTGTGTGTGTGCTCATGTCACCTTGGCAACCTCCAGATCTCTCTGCAGACCAGCAGATGTTCAGGCTCCTCCCCCTTCCCCTGATTGGCTGACACATGATTTATTATCCCGTGATCAATAAAGCTTTCGTGGGTAAAGCCTCAGCGACATGAAGGTAAAGTTCTGCTTCATCATCGTGGTCCTACTGAGCGTGCTCAGTAGCGTTTCCTTTAGCCCCGCCCCCAGCCGGTGGAGTTCACTTCACTACTTTTAGGGCCTGATGATATGAAATAAGAGATATTCAACAGGAAGTTGATTCATGAGGGGCCTCATGACGTCATGTGACGAACCAGGAAGTTGATTCATGAGGGGCCTCATGACGTCATGTGACGAACCAGGAAGTTGATTCATGAGGGGCCTCATGATGTCATGTGACGAACCAGGAAGTTGATTCATGAGGGGCCTCATGACGTCATGTGACGAACCAGGAAGTTGATTCATGAGGGGCCTCATGATGTCATGTGACGAACCAGGAAGTTGATTCATGAGGGGCCTCATGACGTCATGTGACGAACCAGGAAGTTGATTCATGAGGGGCCGCATGACGTCATGTGACGAACCAGGAAGTTGATTCATGAGGGGCCGCATGACGTCATGTGACGAACCAGGAAGTTGATTCATGAGGGGCCTCATGACGTCATGTGACGAACCAGGAAGTTGATTCATGAGGGGCCGCATGACGTCATGTGACGAACCAGGAAGTTGATTCATGAGGGGCCTCATGACGTCATGTGACGAACCAGGAAGTTGATTCATGAGGGGCCGCATGACGTCATGTGACGAACCAGGAAGTTGATTCATGAGGGGCCGCATGACGTCATGTGACGAACCAGGAAGTTGATTTGTGAGTCGTATCCTTCTGTTTCTGCACGTCTACGTCACCACGTCCACAATCATCAGTTATCAATGTGATCAATACACAACGACTGATCACTACACACCAACTGATCACTACACACCAACTGATCACTACACACCAACTGATCACTACACACCAACTGCCACAGTTCAGTTCAACAATCCGATCAATCAGGTTGAAGCAGGAGCCTCGTTAGTGTTATCATGTTATATTTTAGTGTTATTATGTTATATTATAGTGTTATTATGTTATTGACATGCTATAGTGTTATTATGTTATTGACATGTTATATTATAGTGATATTATGTTATTGACATGCTATAGTGTTATTATGTTATTGACATGTTATATTATAG
>JBAMJR010000500.1:22500-45000 GCA_038501785.1 Myoxocephalus aenaeus | reverse complement strand
TCTCTCTGCAGCCTGTACCTGTACAGACTGGGTCTGGCTCCTCAGATTCACGACCTCTACGGAAAAGTCAAGTTCACAGGTGAATAGGATTCCTCACGGACAGGCAGACGGACAGGCAGACGGACAGGCAGACGGACAGGCAGACGGACAGGTAGACGGACAGGTAGACGGACAGGTAGACGGACAGGCAGACGGACAGGCAGACGGACAGGTAGACGGACAGGTAGACGGACAGGTAGACGGACAGGCAGACGGACAGGCAGACGGACAGGCAGACGGACAGGCAGACGGACAGGCAGACGGACAGGTAGACGGACAGGTAGACGGACAGGTAGAGGGACAGGTAGACGGACAGGTAGACGGACAGGCAGACGGACAGGTAGAGGGACAGGTAGAGGGACAGGTAGACGGACAGGCAGACGGACAGGCAGACGGACAGGTAGAGGGACAGGTAGAGGGACAGGTAGAGGGACAGGTAGAGGGACAGGTAGACGGACAGGTAGAGGGACAGGCAGACGGACAGGTAGAGGGACAGGTAGAGGGACAGGTAGACGGACAGGCAGACGGACAGGCAGACGGACAGGTAGAGGGACAGGTAGAGGGACAGGTAGACGGACAGGCAGACGGACAGGCAGACGGACAGGTAGAGGGACAGGTAGAGGGACAGGTAGAGGGACAGGTAGAGGGACAGGTAGAGGGACAGGTAGACGGACAGGTAGAGGGACAGGTAGAGGGACAGGTAGACGGACAGGCAGACGGACAGGCAGAGGGACAGGTAGAGGGACAGGTAGACGGACAGGCAGACGGACAGGCAGACGGACAGGTAGAGGGACAGGTAGAGGGACAGGTAGACGGACAGGCAGACGGACAGGCAGACGGACAGGTAGAGGGACAGGTAGAGGGACAGGTAGAGGGACAGGTAGAGGGACAGGTAGAGGGACAGGTAGACGGACAGGTAGAGGGACAGGTAGACGGACAGGTAGACGGACAGGCAGACGGACAGGCAGAGGGACAGGTAGAGGGACAGGTAGAGGGACAGGTAGAGGGACAGGTAGAGGGACAGGTAGAGGGACAGGCAGACGGACAGGCAGACGGACAGGCAGAGGGACAGGCAGACGGACAGGCAGAGGGACAGGCAGACGGACAGGTAGAGGGACAGGTAGAGGGACAGGCAGACGGACAGGCAGACGGACAGGCAGAGGGACAGGTAGAGGGACTCTGACATTCTTTGTCACAATAATTTTGATTTAAGGGAACTTTATCAAGTGTGTGTGTGTGTGTGTGTGTGTGTGTGTGTGTGTGTGTGTGTGTGTGTGTGTGTGTGTGTGTGTGTGTGTGTGTGTGTGTCTCTCTCTAGACGAGGAGATCAACCACATGAAGTCAGAGCTGGATAAATATGGAATCCAGATGCCGGCCTTCAACAAGATCGGAGGCCTTCTGGCCAATGAGCTGTCGGTGGACGAGGCTGCAGGTAGAGGGACGATCTGATTGGCTGTGAGCGCACACGGGGGAGGAGGAAGAGGAGGAGTCAGTGACTCTGTGTTTCCCATCAGGCCACGCGGCAGTGATCGCCATCAACGAGGCGGTGGACAGAGGTCGGCTGGAGGTCACGGCCGCGGCCCTGAGGAACCCCAACGCGCTGCTCAGCGACCTGCAGGAGGCGCTGATGAGCGTCTACCAGGAGATGCTGCAGCACGCCAGGGCCAGCAAGAGGGAGGCGGCCAGGGGGGTGAGCCCTCTGATTGGTCTCTGCTGACCACTCACAAGACTGTGTGTGTGTGTGTGTGTTTTTAATGTGTGTGTGTGTGTGTGTGTCAGGGTGGAGGTCAGGAGGAGAAAGATATCTACGAAGAGTTTCTGACTCGGAGAGAAATCCAGAGAAACATCCGGATCGTCAACGGTGAGAACTTCATGTGATATTGATCATATTGATGATCAATATGATCAATATTATATTGATCATCAATATAATATTGATCATTCTAATGATATTGTTCGTATTGATCATTTCGTATTGATGATGATGATGATATTGATCATCAATACAATGTTGATCATCTTATATTGATCATATTGATGATGATATTGATCATATTGATGATGATGATGGTATTGATCATATTGATGATGATGATATTGATGATGATGGTATTGTTCATATTGATGATGATGGTATTGTTCGTATTGATGATGATGATATTGATGATGATGATATTGATCGTATTGATCATATTGATGATGATGATGGTATTGATCATATTGATGTTCGTATTGATCATATTGATGATGATGATGATGGTATTGTTCGTATTGATCATATTGATGATGATGATGATGATATTGATCGTATTGATCATATTGATGATGATGATGGTATTGATCATATTGATGTTCGTATTGATCATATTGATGATGATGATGATGATGATGGTATTGTTCGTATTGATGATGGTGATATTGATGATGGTGGTATTGTTCGTATTGATGATGGTGATGATGGTATTGTTCGTATTGGTCATATTGATGATGATGATGATGATGGTGGTATTGTTCGTATTGATGATGATGATGATGATGATGATGATGGTGGTATTGTTCGTATTGATGATGATGATGATGATGGTGGTATTGTTCGTATTGATGATGGTATTGTTCGTATTGATGATGGTGATATTGATGATGGTGGTATTGTTCGTATTGATGATGATGATGATGGTATTGTTCGTATTGGTCATATTGATGATGATGATGATGATGGTGGTATTGTTCGTATTGATGATGATGATGATGATGATGATGGTGGTATTGTTCGTATTGATGATGATGATGATGATGGTGGTATTGTTCGTATTGATGATGGTATTGTTCGTATTGATGATGGTGATATTGATGATGGTGGTATTGTTCGTATTGATGATGATGATGGTGGTATTGTTCGTATTGATGATGATGATGATGGTGGTATTGTTCGTATTGATGATGGTGATATTGATGATGGTGGTATTGTTCGTATTGATGATGGTGGTATTGTTCGTATTGATGATGATGATGGTGGTATTGTTCGTATTGATGATGATGATGATGACGATGATGATGGTGGTATTGTTCGTATTGATGATGATGATGATGACGATGGTGGTATTGATCCCTCAGTCCGGTCTGCGGTGGAGCAGGTGGATGAAGCTCTGGACTCTGCAGATGAACTGGCTCTGCTCTCCGCTCTGCAGCGGCCATGTTTGTCCCTCAGGGGCCTCCGTACTGACAACGGGCCCTGGTACCTGGACCGGCTGTCTGCCGACCGCCAGCAGAACGGCCCGGTACGACTCTACCAGTACTTGTACACAGAAATACACAGAAATACACGGCTTCTCCAGTAACGCGGTATCGCAGTCCGCTGACCCGACCCTCTGTGACCTTTGACCCCAGGACGAGGGCTGTGTGGACCCTCTGGAGCCGGAGGAGCTGCAGGAAGGCGTGAGCGCCGCCAACCAGGACGCCCAGGAGGCCAGAAGCAGTAGGTCCAGTCCTGACCCGTCATGTCCAGCCTACTGCTGACACCACTTCAACTGACACGTGTGTGTGTGTGTGTGTGTGTGTGTGTGTGTGTGTGTGTGTGTGTGTGTCTCTCTCAGTGGAAGCAGCGGTCCAGACTGTAAACGCCTCCCTGCGTCTCCGAGACCCCCGACACACCGTCAGCTGTCTGATGACCTCTGACCTCCAGCTGCCTGAAGTGTTTCCATTCGCTGCCTCTCTTTACCACAAAGAGCTGCAGCTGCTGCAGAGACAGAGCGCCCAGGTACACACACACACACACACACACACACACACACACACACACACACACACACACACACCCCTGAGAGACCGTCCAGGTACACACACACACACACACACACACACACACACACACCTGAGAGACCGCCCAGGTACACACACACACACACACACACACACACACACACACACACACACCTGAGAGTGGTTGCCTGTCGCTCTCCACCAGGGGGAGCTGCAGCAGGAGGAGCTGTTCGTTGCCGTGGAGATGCTGTCAGCCGTCGCTCTCATCAATCAGGCGGTGGAGGCGGGACATCTGCTGCAGTTCAGCTCCTCATTGGTCAGTCCGTCTGCAGGACTCTCTGACGTGGACCAGCCCCTGATGGACAGGTACGTACAGGTGTTTTAAAGAAGCGGTCACTGAGCCGTAATAACTGAAGTCTAAAGGTCTCAGGTGATGGTGGTGGTGGTGATGATGATGATGATGTCATCACCAGGTACTTTGAGTGTCTGGCTGCTGTGAAGCAGCAGAGCAGCAGAGATCTGCTGACCTGGAATCAGCTGCAGGAAGGAATCAACTCTGTCAACAACTCTGTGCAGGACGAACACCAACGTAAGCAAAACACACCTGACCGGTACACTCTGACCTCTGTGACCTCTGAGTGACCTCTCCTGACCTGTGACCTTCAGAGCTGCTGTCTGTCGGCCTGGTTAACGAGGCAGTGGCCAAAGGAGACGCTCAGAAGCTGCTGTCTGCTCTGCTGCTGCCCTCCTGTGGTGTGGAGGAGGTTCTACCTGCCGACGCCTGCAGATACCTGACCCTGCTGACCAGAGCCAGGCAACACAAAGCTCAGGTAGCTAGTCAGGGTTTACTAGTCACAGGTAGCTAGTCAGGGTTTACTAGTCACAGGTAGCTAGTCAGGGTTAACTAGTCACAGGTAGCTAGTCAGGGTTAACTAGTCTCAGGTAGCTAGTCAGGGTTAACTAGTCTCAGGTAGCTAGTCAGGGTTAACTAGTCTCAGGTAGCTAGTCAGGGTTAACTAGTCTCAGGTAGCTAGTCACGGTTAACTAGTCACGGGTAGCTAGTCACAGGTAGCTAGTCAGGGGTAACTACTCACAGGTAGCTAGTCAGGGGTAACTAGTGACAGGTAACTAGCCACGGGTAGCTAGCCACGAGTAACTAGCCACGGGTAGCTAGCCACGGGTAGCTAGTCAGGGTTAACTAGTCAGGGTTAACTAGTGACAGGTAGCTAGTCAGGGTTAACTAGTGACAGGTAGCTAGTCAGGGTTAACTAGTGACAGGTAGCTAGTCAGGGTTAACTAGTGACGGGTAGCTAGTCAGGGTTAACTAGTGACGGGTAGCTAGTCAGGGTTAACTAGTTTACAGGTAGCTAGTCAGGGTTAACTAGTTTACAGGTAGCTAGTCAGGGTTAACTAGTGACAGGTAGCTAGTCAGGGTTAACTAGTGACAGGTAGCTAGTCAGGGTTAACTAGTTTACAGGTAGCTAGTCAGGGTTAACTAGTCAGGGTTAACTAGTGACAGGTAGCTAGTCAGGGTTAACTAGTTTACAGGTAGCTAGTCAGGGTTAACTAGTTTACAGGTAGCTAGTCAGGGTTAACTAGTGACAGGTAGCTAGTCAGGGTTAACTAGTGACAGGTAGCTAGTCAGGGTTAACTAGTTTACAGGTAGCTAGTCAGGGTTAACTAGTGACAGGTAGCTAGTCAGGGTTAACTAGTGACGGGTAGCTAGTCAGGGTTAACTAGTGACAGGTAGCTAGTCAGGGGTAACTAGTGACAGGTAGCTAGTCAGGGGTAACTAGTGACAGGTAGCTAGTCAGGGTTAACTAGTGACAGGTAGCTAGTCAGGGTTAACTAGTGACAGGTAGCTAGTCAGGGTTAACTAGTTTACAGGTAGCTAGTCAGGGTTAACTAGTTTACAGGTAGCTAGTCAGGGTTAACTAGTTTACAGGTAGCTAGTCAGGGTTAACTAGGTGACAGGTAGCTAGTCAGGGTTAACTAGGTGACGGGTAGCTAGTCAGGGTTAACTAGTGACGGGTAGCTAGTCAGGGTTAACTAGTGACGGGTAGCTAGTCAGGGTTAACTAGTGACGGGTAGCTAGTCAGGGTTAACTAGTGACAGGTAGCTAGTCAGGGGTAACTAGTGACAGGTAGCTAGTCAGGGGTAACTAGTGACAGGTAGCTAGTCAGGGGTAACTAGTCACAGGTAGCTAGTCAGGGTTAACTAGTCACAGGTAGCTAGTCAGGGTTAACTAGTCACAGGTAGCTAGTCAGGGGTAACTAGTGACAGGTAGCTAGTCAGGGTTAACTAGTGACAGGTAGCTAGTCAGGGGTAACTAGTGACAGGTAGCTAGTCAGGGGTAACTAGTCACAGGTAACTAGTGTGACGTCCGGCCTAGGGGAGCCTGGGCGCAACACACGTATGGGTCTCCCCACCTCCCAAAACAGGACCAAGGCTGCAGAGGTGTCGTACAAGGTGGTGTTTATTTGCGTTATTTATCCGGTGTCACAAAATCTTCAGGGTGAGCCTGGCCAAAAACAACAAACAAAACAATCTGGGTATGCAATCTAACTTCCCTAGGCCACAAAAGGAACAAAAGAAAATACAGATGGCTTACCTATCTCCCTACCCGTAAACAGGAGAAAACATGGCTAAACAAAATGGCTGCTCACCCCTACCGACGCCCTTCCTAACCCCACCACCCCAAGGATCCCTCTGGTTGGAAGCTGGAGAGAGAGACGGCCTCCCCGGGTTCCCCCTTATGTACCCCCGTCCAATCACCTGCAGGGACAAAGCACGGCCAAATATCTCACAGCACCCCCCCTCAGGCAGGGAGGTGAACAGCATTCAGTGATTTTTTTCCCCCTACATTCATAACACTAGTCACAGGTAGCTAGTCAGGGGTAACTAGTCACAGGTAACTAGTCAGGGTTAACTAGTGACAGGTAGCTAGTCAGGGGTAACTAGTCACAGGTAGCTAATCAGGGTTAACTAGTGACAGGTAGCTAGTCAGGGGTAACTAGTCACAGGTAGCTAATCAGGGTTAACTAGTGACAGGTAGCTAGTCAGGGGTAACTAGTCACAGGTAGCTAATCAGGGGTAACTAGTCACAGGTAGCTAGTCAGGGGTAACTAGTCACGGGTAGCTAGTCACGGGTAGCTAGTCAGGGGTAGCTAGTCAGGGGTAGCTAGTCAGGGGTAGCTAGTCAGGGGTAACTAGTCACAGGTAGCTAGTCAGGGGTAGCTAGTCAGGGGTAGCTAGTCAGGGGTAGCTAGTCACAGGTAGCTAGTCACAGGTAGCTAGTCACGGGTAGCTAGTCAGGGGTAGCTAGTCAGGGGTAACTAGTCAGGGGTAGCTAGTCAGGGGTAGCTAGTCAGGGGTAGCTAGTCACAGGTAACTAGTCAGGGGTAACTAGTCACAGGTAACCAATCAAAGGTAACTAGTCACAGGTAACTAAACAATATAGAATCAGAATTCTGAGTTGATTTATATGAATTTGAGTATTTATTCTTTTTAAAGCTGAAGTCATGGTTCCTCATTTTGTCCAATCAGGTGAGCAGAGACCCCGGAGCTGAGCTGTGGTTGGCTGATATCCAGGAGGCCGTGAGGAGAGCCAATCAGGAGACGCAGAGGACTCTGAAGCGTGAGTCCTGATTGTGTCCGTTTGTTTTGATTATTGGTCATTATTGGACATTCACCATGTTGTTGTTGTTTGTTTGTTTGTTCTGCTGACCTGAGGGTCGGGGGAGGGATCACACACACCTCTGTAGGTCTGCTGTGTGACATGTGTTGTGACAGTGTTGTTAGTCTGTTGTTGTTGTTGACAGTGTGTTGTTAGTCTGTTGTTGTTGTTGTTGACCATGTGTTGTTAGTCTGTTGTTAACAGTGTGTTGTTGTTGTTGACAGTGTGTTGTTGACAGTGTGCTTGTTGTTAGTATGTTGTTGTTGACAGTGTGTTGTTGACAGTGTGTTGTTGACCATGTGTTAGTCTGTTGTTGACAGTGTGTTGTTGTTAGTCTGTTGTTGTTGTTGACCATGTGTTGTTAGTCTGTTGTTGACAGTGTGCTTGTTGTTAGAGTGTTGTTGTTGTTGACAGTGTGCTTGTTGTTAGAGTGTTGTTGTTGTTGACAGTGTGCTTGTTGTTAGTGTGTTGTTGTTGTTGACAGTGTGCTTGTTGTTAGTGTGTTGTTGTTGTTGACAGTGTGCTTGTTGTTAGTGTGTTGTTGTTGTTGACGACAGTGTGTTGTTGACCATGTGTTGTTAGTCTGTTGTTGACAGTGTGCTTGTTGACAGTGTGCTTGTTGTTGACCATGTGTTGTTGTTGTTGACCATGTGTTGTTGCTGTTGACCATGTGTTGTTGCTGTTGACCATGTGTTGTTGCTGTTGACAGTGTGCTTGTTGACAGTGTGTTGTTGTTGTTGACAGTGTGCTTGTTGTTAGTGTGTTGTTGTTGACGACAGTGTGTTGTTGACCATGTGTTGTTGTTGTTGACAGTGTGTTGTTGTTGTTAGTGTGTTGTTTTTGACAGTGTGTTGTTGTTGTTGACAGTGTGTTGTTGTTGGTCTGTTGTTCACAGTGTGTTGTTGTTGACAGTGTGTTGTTGTTGGTCTGTTGTTGACAGTGTGTTGTTGTTGGTCTGTTGTTGACAGTGTGTTGTTGTTGTTGACAGTGTGTTGTTGTTGTTGACAGTGTGTTGTTGTTGGTCTGTTGTTCACAGTGTGTTGTTGTTGACAGTGTGTTGTTGTTGGTCTGTTGTTGACAGTGTGTTGTTGTTGGTCTGTTGTTGACAGTGTGTTGTTGTTGTTGACAGTGTGTTGTTGTTGGTCTGTTGTTCAGTGTGTTGTTGTTGGTCTGTTGTTGACAGTGTGTTGTTGTTGGTCTGTTGTTGACAGTGTGTTGTTGTTGGTCTGTTGTTGACAGTGTGTTGTTGGTCTGTTGTTGACAGTGTGTTGTTGTTGTTGACAGTGTGTTGTTGTTGGTCTGTTGTTGACAGTGTGTTGTTGTTGGTCTGTTGTTGACAGTGTGTTGTTGTTGTTGACAGTGTGTTGTTGTTGTTGACAGTGTGTTGTTGGTCTGTTGTTGACAGTGTGTTGTTGTTGGTCTGTTGTTGACAGTGTGTTGTTGTTGGTCTGTTGTTGACAGTGTGTTGTTGTTGGTCTGTTGTTCACAGTGTGTTGTTGTTGACAGTGTGTTGTTGTTGGTCTGTTGTTGACAGTGTGTTGTTGTTGTTGTTGACAGTGTGTTGTTGTTGGTCTGTTGTTCACAGTGTGTTGTTGTTGGTCTGTTGTTCACAGTGTGTTGTTGTTGACAGTGTGTTGTTGTTGGTCTGTTGTTGACAGTGTGTTGTTGTTGTTGTTGACAGTGTGTTGTTGTTGGTCTGTTGTTCACAGTGTGTTGTTGTTGGTCTGTTGTTCAGTGTGTTGTTGTTGTTGACAGTGTGTTGTTGTTGGTCTGTTGTTCAGTGTGTTGTTGTTGGTCTGTTGTTGACAGTGTGTTGTTGTTGGTCTGTTGTTGACAGTGTGTTGTTGTTGGTCTGTTGTTCAGTGTGTTGTTGTTGTTGACAGTGTGTTGTTGTTGGTCTGTTGTTCAGTGTGTTGTTGTTGGTCTGTTGTTCAGTGTGTTGTTGTTGGTCTGTTGTTCAGTGTGTTGTTGTTGGTCTGTTGTTGACAGTGTGTTGTTGTTGGTCTGTTGTTGACAGTGTGATGTTGTTGTTGACAGTGTGTTGTTGTTGTTGACAGTGTGTTGTTGTTGGTCTGTTGTTGACAGTGTGTTGTTGTTGTTGACAGTGTGTTGTTGTTGTTGGTCTGTTGTTGACAGTGTGTTGTTGTTGGTCTGTTGTTCACAGTGTGTTGTTGTTGTTGACAGTGTGTTGTTGTTGGTCTGTTGTTGACAGTGTGTTGTTGTTGGTCTGTTGTTCACAGTGTGTTGTTGTTGTTGACAGTGTGTTGTTGTTGGTCTGTTGTTGACAGTGTGTTGTTGTTGGTCTGTTGTTCACAGTGTGTTGTTGTTGACAGTGTGATGTTGTTGGTATGTTGTTGACAGTGTGTTGTTGTTGTTGACAGTGTGTTGTTGTTGGTCTGTTGTTGACAGTGTGTTGTTGTTGTTGACAGTGTGTTGTTGTTGGTCTGTTGTTGACAGTGTGTTGTTGTTGGTCTGTTGTTGACAGTGTGTTGTTGTTGGTCTGTTGTTGACAGTGTGTTGTTGTTGTTGGTCTGTTGTTCACAGTGTGTTGTTGTTGTTGTTGACAGTGTGTTGTTGTTGGTCTGTTGTTGACAGTGTGTTGTTGTTGGTCTGTTGTTGACAGTGTGTTGTTGTTGTTGACAGTGTGTTGTTGTTGGTCTGTTGTTCAGTGTGTTGTTGTTGGTCTGTTGTTGACAGTGTGTTGTTGTTGGTCTGTTGTTCAGTGTGTTGTTGTTGGTCTGTTGTTCAGTGTGTTGTTGTTGGTCTGTTGTTGACAGTGTGTTGTTGTTGGTCTGTTGTTGACAGTGTGTTGTTGTTGGTCTGTTGTTGACAGTGTGTTGTTGTTGTTCAGTGTGTTGTTGTTGACAGTGTGTTGTTGTTGTTGACAGTGTGTTGTTGTTGTTGACAGTGTGTTGTTGTTGGTCTGTTGTTGACAGTGTGTTGTTGTTGGTCTGTTGTTCAGTGTGTTGTTGTTGGTCTGTTGTTGACAGTGTGTTGTTGTTGACAGTGTGTTGTTGTTGTTGACAGTGTGTTGTTGTTGGTCTGTTGTTGACAGTGTGTTGTTGTTGGTCTGTTGTTGACAGTGTGTTGTTGTTGACAGTGTGTTGTTGTTGTTGACAGTGTGTTGTTGTTGACAGTGTGTTGTTGTTGTTGACAGTGTGTTGTTGTTGTTGACAGTGTGTTGTTGTTGTTGACAGTGTGTTGTTGTTGGTCTGTTGTTGACAGTGTGTTGTTGTTGGTCTGTTGTTGACAGTGTGTTGTTGTTGTTGACAGTGTGTTGTTGGTCTGTTGTTGACAGTGTGTTGTTGTTGTTGACAGTGTGTTGTTGTTGGTCTGTTGTTGACAGTGTGTTGTTGTTGGTCTGTTGTTGACAGTGTGTTGTTGTTGGTCTGTTGTTGACAGTGTGTTGTTGTTGACAGTGTGTTGTTGTTGTTGACAGTGTGTTGTTGTTGTTCTGTTGTTGACAGTGTGTTGTTGTTGTTGACAGTGTGTTGTTGTTGGTCTGTTGTTGACAGTGTGTTGTTGTTGGTCTGTTGTTGACAGTGTGTTGTTGTTGTTGACAGTGTGTTGTTGTTGACAGTGTGTTGTTGTTGGTCTGTTGTTGACAGTGTGTTGTTGTTGGTCTGTTGTTGACAGTGTGTTGTTGTTGTTGACAGTGTGTTGTTGTTGGTCTGTTGTTGACAGTGTGTTGTTGTTGGTCTGTTGTTGACAGTGTGTTGTTGTTGACAGTGTGTTGTTGTTGGTCTGTTGTTGACAGTGTGTTGTTGTTGTTGACAGTGTGTTGTTGTTGGTCTGTTGTTGACAGTGTGTTGTTGTTGTTGACAGTGTGTTGTTGTTGTTGACAGTGTGTTGTTGTTGACAGTGTGTTGTTGTTGACAGTGTGTTGTTGTTGTTGACAGTGTGTTGTTGTTGGTCTGTTGTTGACAGTGTGTTGTTGTTGACAGTGTGTTGTTGTTGGTCTGTTGTTGTTGACAGTGTGTTGTTGTTGTTCACAGTGTGTTGTTGTTGACAGTGTGTTGTTGTTGGTCTGTTGTTGACAGTGTGTTGTTGTTGTTGACAGTGTGTTGTTGTTGTTGACAGTGTGCTTGGCGCTGGCTGCAGTGCACCAGGCCCTGAAGCAGAACAGAGAGCAGCAGACTCTGCGGGTGCTCTGCCTCCCTGAGCTGCGGCTGCAAGGCGTCGTTCCTTCCTGCGCCGCAGAGTACCAGAGAGAGCTGCAGGGGCTCCAGCGGGCGCTGCCAGGTACGGCTTCACCTTCATCACCTTCATCACCTTCATGCCCTTCATGCCCTTCATCACCTTCATCACCTTCATCACCTTCATCCCCTTCATCACCTTCATCACCTTCATCCCCTTCATCACCTTCATCACCTTCATCCCCTTCATCACCTTCATGCCGCGCCTTCTCTGCTCTCCTGAAGCGTCTCTCTTCACATGGTTGTGTTCAGGAGACGGCAGGAGTCCGTGGGTTCGAGTCCGGCTGGACGGCGGCTCGTCCTTCTACCTGCACCTGAACCGCCTGGAGGGCTCCTGGGAGCCCAGAGGCTGCAGCAGCCACGGGTTCCTGGACCGGCAGCAGATACAGGTGAGACGCACCTGAGGGTCAGGGGCCACACAGACACACACACACACACCCCTGAGGGTCAGGGGCCACACACACACACACACACACACACACACACACACACACACAGACACACACACACCTGAGGGTCACTACAGGTACAGTCACACCTGTGTGATGTCATGTGACCTGACAGGAAGTGGTCAGCAGTGTCTCCAGCTCTCACAGCCGCAGCGCCCTCTGGAGGGCCAGCGAGGCCCTCGTCTCTCGTCTGCAGGCGCTCAGTCGAGGCTTCCTGCTCAGACAGCAGCTGGAGGCTCGACGCCTTTACCTGAGCAGTCACACACCTGCGGTCATCACCATCCAGGTGAGGGTCAGCATGATGTCACCGGCTAGACTGGTCCATACTGGTCCATACTGGTCTATACTGATCTATACTGGTTCATAGGCTCACTGGAGGAGGTTCGTCCAGCAGGACGCGTTCAGACGCCGGCTGCAGTTCCTCTACGGGAACTGGAGAGCTGTTGTCAAGGTAACGTCCAACATGACTCTACAGGTGATGTTTTATTTTTTATGTTTGAAGCCTTCAAGGTCTCACGAAGAAAAGGTCTGGAAATAAAACCAACGAAGAAACCAGAAACCAGAATGAATCGTCATAGTGAGAGGCAGCCGGACGGACAGATAACCCAGCAGAGCCTGAACGCATCATCATTTAGCTGAAGTGAACCTCCGCTGGTTCTCCGTTAGCGGTGCTGCTAACGTTACTAGCTCTCCTCCTGTTGGTTCTCCGTTAGCGGTGCTGCTAACGTTACTAGCTCTCCTCCTGTTGGTTCTCCGTTAGCGGTGCTGCTAACGTTACTAGCTCTCCTCCTGTTGGTTCTCCGTTAGCGGTGCTGCTAACGGTACTAGCTCTCCTCCTGTTGGTTCTCCATTAGCGGTGCTGCTAACGTTACTAGCTCTCCTCCTGCTGGTTCTCCGTTAGCGGTGCTGCTAACGGTACTAGCTCTCCTCCTGTTGGTCTAAACACTGATTGGTTGTTTACAAAGTCACATGATCAGAGACTAGAGAAACGTCCATGATGTCCTGATCACATGTTCTACTGGTCACATGATCACAAAGACTTGATATTAAGATTATTCTTTATTTATTGTTCAGCACAAACATTCGTCATTGGATGTGTTTGTCCACAGATCCAGGCGTTTGTGAAGATGTGGTCGACGAGGAGAAAGTATCGAGCTCGACTGAGGTTCTTCAGACGTCATGTGAGTCCAACAGATCTGAGAGCAGTTTGTGTTTCACCTCTGTGTTTGAAGCCCGTCACTGAGGGTGTGGTCTGTCCACAGGTGGGCGCTGTCGTGAAGATCCAGGCCTTCTTCAGAGCCAACCGAGCTCGAGAGGAGTACAGGATGCTGGGTGAGTTCACTCATGAGGTCGCCTGTGATTGGTCAGCCTGTTGAAAGCCCTGGAAGCATGATGAGGACCCTCCTCTCACCTGTCCTCTCAGTGCACTCGGCCACGCCCCCCCTGTCCGTGGTCAGGAAGTTTGTTCACCTGCTCGACCTGGGCGACGCTGACATCAGAGAGGAGGCGGAGCAACTGCGTCTGAGGGAGGAGGTGGTGAGGAGTATCCGCTTCAACCGACAGCTGGAGGCGGACCTGGACCTGATGGACCTGAAGATCGGCCTGCTGGTCCGAAACAGAGCCACACTGCAGGTAACACACTGCAGGTAACACACTGCATAACAGGTAACACACTGCAGTAACACACTGCAGGTAACACACTGCAGGTAACACACTGCAGGTAACACACTGCAGTAACACACTGCAGAACAGGTAACACACTGCAGTAACACACTGCAGAACAGGTAACACACTGCAGTAACACACTGCAGAACAGGTAACACACTGCAGGTAACACACTGCAGGTAACACACTGCAGGTAACACACTGCAGGTAACACACTGCAGAACAGGTAACACACTGCAGTAACACACTGCAGGTAACACACTGCAGGTAACACACTGCAGAACAGGTAACACACTGCAGGTAACACACTGCAGGTAACACACTGCAGTGTGTTACTGCAGTGTGTTACCTGTTCTGCAGTAACACACTGCAGAACAGGTAACACACTGCAGGTAACACACTGGAAGTAACACACTGGAAGTGGTGTCTCAACCTCTCTCTAACAGGAAGTGGTGTCTCTACCTCTCTCTGACAGGAAGTGGTGTCTCAACCTCTCTCTAACAGGAAGTGGTGTCTCTACCTCTCTCTAACAGGAAGTGGTGTCTCTACCTCTCTCTAACAGGAAGTGGTGTCTCTACCTCTCTCTAACAGGAAGTGGTGTATCTACCTCTCTCTGACAGGAAGTGGTGTCTCTGCCTCTCTAACAGGAAGTGGTGTCTCTGCCTCTCTAACAGGAAGTGGTGTCTCTACCTCTCTAACAGGAAGTGGTGTCTCTACCTCTCTAACAGGAAGTGGTGTCTCTACCTCTCTAACAGGAAGTGGTGTCTCTACCTCTCTAACAGGAAGTGGTGTCTCTACCTCTCTAACAGGAAGTGGTGTCTCTACCTCTCTAACAGGAAGTGGTGTCTCTACCTCTCTGACAGGAAGTGGTGTCTCTACCTCTCTCTGACAGGAAGTGGTGTCTCTACCTCTCTCTGACAGGAAGTGGTGTCTCTACCTCTCTAACAGGAAGTGGTGTCTCTACCTCTCTAACAGGAAGTGGTGTCTCTACCTCTCTAACAGGAAGTGGTGTCTCTACCTCTCTGACAGGAAGTGGTGTCTCTACCTCTCTCTGACAGGAAGTGGTGTCTCTACCTCTCTCTGACAGGAAGTGGTATCTCTACCTCTCTCTAACAGGAAGTGGTGTCTCTACCTCTCTCTAACAGGAAGTGGTGTCTCTACCTCTCTCTAACAGGAAGTGGTGTCTCTACCTCTCTCTAACAGGAAGTGGTGTCTCTACCTCTCTGACAGGAAGTGGTATCTCTACCTCTCTCTAACAGGAAGTGGTGTCTCTACCTCTCTCTAACAGGAAGTGGTATCTCTACCTCTCTCTAACAGGAAGTGGTGTCTCTACCTCTCTCTGACAGGAAGTGGTGTCTCTACCTCTCTCTGACAGGAAGTGGTGTCTCTACCTCTCTCTGACAGGAAGTGGTGTCTCTACCTCTCTCTGACAGGAAGTGGTGTCTCTACCTCTCTCTGACAGGAAGTGGTGTCTCTACCTCTCTCTGACAGGAAGTGGTGTCTCTACCTCTCTCTGACAGGAAGTGGTATCTCTACCTCTCTCTAACAGGAAGTGGTGTCTCTACCTCTCTCTGACAGGAAGTGGTGTCTCTACCTCTCTCTGACAGGAAGTGGTATCTCTACCTCTCTCTAACAGGAAGTGGTGTCTCTACCTCTCTCTGACAGGAAGTGGTGTCTCTACCTCTCTCTAACAGGAAGTGGTATCTCTACCTCTCTCTGACAGGAAGTGGTGTCTCTACCTCTCTCTAACAGGAAGTGGTGTCTCTACCTCTCTCTGACAGGAAGTGGTGTCTCTACCTCTCTCTAACAGGAAGTGGTGTCTCTACCTCTCTCTAACAGGAAGTGGTGTCTCTACCTCTCTCTAACAGGAAGTGGTGTCTCTACCTCTCTCTAACAGGAAGTGGTGTCTCTACCTCTCTCTAACAGGAAGTGGTATCTCTACCTCTCTCTAACAGGAAGTGGTGTCTCTACCTCTCTCTAACAGGAAGTGGTGTCTCACTGTAAGAAGCTCACGAAGAAGAACAAGGAGCAGCTGTCGGACATGATGGACCTGGAGAGAAGTAAAGGACTAAAGGCTCTGAGCAGAGGGAGGAGAGAGAGACTGGAGGCCTACCAACACCTGTTCTACCTGCTGCAGGTGAGACAGACACACATACACACACACACACACACACACACCTGTTGTACCTGGGTATCTTCAGGCAGTGTGTGTCTGTTTCAGACCCAGCCTCTGTACCTGGCCCAGCTGATCTTCCTGATGCCTCAGAGCCGCTCCACCTCCTTCATGGAGATGTTGGTGTTCAGTCTGTTTAACTACGGCTCCGACTGCAGGGAGGCCTTCCTGCTGCTGCAGCTGTTCACGGAGGCCCTGAGATACGAGATCAGGTGATGAGACACACACACCTTAACACGACACACACGCACCTTAACACGACACACACGCACCTTAACACGACACACACGCACCTTAACACGACACACACGCACCTTAACACGACACACACGCACCTTAACACGACACACACGCACCTTAACACGACACACACGCACCTTAACACAACACACACACACACACCGTTCACCTGTGTCGTAACGCTCGCCTGTGTCGCAACGTTCACCTGTGCGGCGTCAGCCTGAAGGTGGAGCAGCCGCAGGACGTGGTCACAGGAAACCCCACCGTCATCAGGATGCTGGTGAACTTTTACCGTAACGCGCGCGGTCAGAACGCCCTGCGCGAGTCTCTGGGCCCGGCTCTGCAGGACGTGCTGCTGAACCGGACGCTCAGCATCAGGACCGACCCAGTGGACGTCTACAAGACCTGGATCAACCAGACAGAGACCCAGACCGGACACAAGAGGTCTGTGCAGACGGATGGATGCAGATGATGCCGGTAACGGTGGCGTCTCACCCGTCTCACCTGTTGGTGTCCCCGCAGCTCTCTGCCGTACGAGGTTTCACCTGCAGACGCTCTGAGTCACCCCGAAGTCCAGAGACGCATCGCCATCGCCATCATCAACCTGAAGAACCTGACGGACCGAGTCCTCAAAGCCATCACCTCCAACCTGCACAAGCTACCGTAGGTCTCCACCTGTTCACCTGTTAACCTCCATAAACTACCGTAGGTCTCCACTCGTTAACCTCCACAAGCTACCGTAGGTCTCCACCTGTTCACCCGTTAACCTTCACAAACTACCGTAGGTCTCCACCTGTTAACCTCCACAAACTACCGTAGGTCTCCACCTGTTAACCTCCACAAACTACCGTAGGTCTCCAGCTGTTCACCTCCACAAGCTACCGTAGGGCTCCACCCGTTAACCTCCATAAACTACCGTAGGTCTCCACCCGTTAACCTCCACAAACTACCGTAGGTCTCCACCCGTTAACCTCCACAAACTACCGTAGGTCTCCACCTGTTCACCTCCACAAGCTACCGTAGGGCTCCACCCGTTAACCTCCATAAACTACCGTAGGTCTCCACCTGTTAACCTGCACAAGCTACCGTGGGTCTTCACCTGTTAACCTCCATAAATTACCGTAGGTCTCCACCCGTTAACCTCCATAAACTACCGTAGATCTCCACCCGTTAACCTGCACAAGCTACCGTAGGTCTCCACCTGTTAACCTGCACAAGCTACCGTAGGTCTCCACCTGTTAACCTGCACAAGCTACCGTAGGTCTCCACCTGTTAACCTCCACAAGCTACCGTAGGTCTCCACCTGTTAACCTCCACAAGCTACCGTAGGTCTCCACCCGTTAACCTCCACAAGCTACCGTAGGTCTCCACCCGTTAACCTCCACAAGCTACCGTAGGTCTCCACCCGTTAACCTCCATAAACTACCGTAGGTCTCCACCCGTTAACCTCCACAAGCTACCGTAGGTCTCCACCCGTTAACCTCCATAAACTACCGTAGGTCTCCACCCGTTAACCTCCACAAGCTACCGTAGGTCTCCAGCCGTTCACCTGTTAACCTGCACAAGCTACCGTAGGTCTCCAGCCGTTCACCTGTTAACCTGCACAAGCTACCGTAGGTCTCCAGCCGTTAACCTCCATAAACTACCGTAGGTCTCCACCCGTTAACCTCCATAAACTA
This sequence comes from Myoxocephalus aenaeus, assembly GCA_038501785.1. Classification (NCBI taxonomy): domain Eukaryota; kingdom Metazoa; phylum Chordata; class Actinopteri; order Perciformes; family Cottidae; genus Myoxocephalus; species Myoxocephalus aenaeus. Next base: position 27,124 of record JBAMJR010000500.1, on the reverse strand, counting down.
CCGTAGGTCTCCACCCGTTAACCTCCATAAACTACCGTAGGTCTCCACCCGTTAACCTCCATAAACTACTGTAGGTCTCCACCCGTTAACCTCCACCATCATGTTGTGTGTTTATTTTTCGTAGATATGGATTACGTTACACAGCGAAGGTTCTCAGAGACGCTCTGAAGACGAAATTCCCTGAAGCCAGCGAGGACGAACTCTACAAGGTACGATCCAGGAAGTAGACGGATTCAGCGAGGACCATTAACACAGGTCCTGGTCTACAGACGAGACCTACTGGTTTCCACTGGTTTCATGACGTTGCCCCCGCCTCCGCTCCCTCAGATTGTCGGTAACCTGGTCTACTACCGCTACATGAACCCGGCCGTCGTGGCCCCGGATGGCTTCGACGTGGTGGACCGGTCCGCCGGCGCGTCCCTGCAGCCGGAGCAGCGCCACCTCCTGGGCTCCGTCGCCCGCATGCTGCAGCACGGCGCCGCCAACAAGCACTTCCACGGAGACGGGAACCACGTCAGAGACCTGAACCAGTACATCAGCCAGACCCACAACAAGTTCAGGTCAGGGTCCGCACGCGACCTTTAACCTCTGAGCTCTGGATTCAGAACCAGAAGACAACGTATTTACTGAAGTCCTTTCTGTTCCTGTCAGGAAGTTCTTGTTGTGTGTTTGACAGGAAGTTCTTGTTGTGTGTTTGACAGGAAGTTCTTGTTGTGTGTTTGACAGGAAGTTCTTGTTGTGTGTTTGACAGGAAGTTCTTGTTGTGTGTTTGACAGGAAGTTCCTGTTGTGTGTTTGACAGGAAGTTCCTGTTGTGTGTTTGACAGGAAGTTCTTGTTGTGTGTTTGACAGGAAGTTCTTGTTGTGTGTTTGACAGGAAGTTCTTGTTGTGTGTTTGACAGGAAGTTCTTGTTGTGTGTTTGACAGGAAGTTCCTGTTGTGTGTTTGACAGGAAGTTCCTGTTGTGTGTTTGACAGGAAGTTCTTGTTGTGTGTTTGACAGGAAGTTCCTGTTGTGTGTTTGACAGGAAGTTCTTGTCGTGTGTTTGACAGGAAGTTCTTGTTGTGTGTTTGACAGGAAGTTCCTGTTGTGTGTTTGACAGGAAGTTCTTGTTGTGTGTTTGACAGGAAGTTCTTGTTGTGTGTTTGACAGGAGGTTCCTGTTGTGTGTTTGACAGGAAGTTCTTGTCGTGTGTTTGACAGGAAGTTCCTGTTGTGTGTTTGACAGGAAGTTCCTGTTGTGTGTTTGACAGGAAGTTCTTGTTGTGTGTTTGACAGGAAGTTCCTGGTGTGCGTTTGTGACGTTCCGGAACCAGAAGACCGGTTCAACATGGACGAATACTCGGAGCTGCTCATCGTCAACAAACCGGTCGTCTACATCTCCATCAGCGAGCTGCTCAACACTCACCAGGTCAGTCTGAGTCTAGACCTGGACCTGGTCTGAGTCTAGACCTAGGACCCAAGTCTGAGCCTAGACCTGGGTGCCCGGGTCTGAGTCTAGACCTGGGTACCCGGGTCTGAGTCTAGACCTGGACCTGGATCACACCATACTCACTGTGTGTTTGTGCTTTCAGTTGTTGTTGGAGCAGCAGGAGGTTTTGTGTCCGGACCCTTTAGACCCTCTCAGACTGCTGCTGAAGGACCTCGGAAAAGTTCCAACCCTGCAGGAACTCATTGGTACTACAACTAGTACTACTGGTACTACTAGTACTACTTCATCACTGCTCCTCTTCGTACCACTGATACTCAACATTTTTATTTGTGCTTAAAAACACCAGTGGACACCAGGAAAAAAAACAGTCTCAAACCGGTTTGTGTTGGTGATCCAGGATCTGACGTCTGAGCTTTCTGTTCTTCAGGGGAGTCTTCATCAGCAGATCCAGGATCAGAGTCTCAGAGCAGCAAGATGGAGGTTTCTCTGACTCTCACTAACAAGTTTGACATCTTCAACGAGTCCAACGACAAACCAGACGCCAGAGGACTGCTGCTCAGGTAGCTTAGCATGTTAGCATCACCTGCTCGGGAAGCTTCACCTGTTAGCATCACCTGCTCAGGTGGCTTCGCCTGTTAGCATCACCTGCTCAGGTAGCTTCACCTGTTAGCATCACCTGCTCAGGTAGCTTAGCATGTTAGCATCACCTGCTCGGGAAGCTTCACCTGTTAGCATCACCTGCTCAGGTGGCTTCGCCTGTTAGCATCACCTGCTCAGGTAGCTTAGCATGTTAGCTTCAGCTGCTCAGGTAGCTTAGCATGTTAGCTTCAGCTGCTCAGGTAGCTTAGCATGTTAGCTTCAGCTGCTCAGGTAGCTTAGCATGTTAGCTTCAGCTGCTCAGGTAGCTTCACCTGTTAGCATCACCTGCTCGGGAAGCTTAGCATGTTAGCTTCAGTACTGAGCGTGCTCAGATGCAGCAGCTCATGAATCACACTTGAAGTTCTTTTGTTGTTGTTTTCAGCACGAAGCAGCTGATCATTGATGTCATCAGGACTCAGTCAGGTGACTCTCTGAGTGACATCCTGAGAGCATCTGTGTCACATGACCAGGTACACACACACACACACACACACACACACACACAGGTGAAGCTCACACACACACACAGGTGAAGCTCACACTCTCTCAGGTGAACACACTCTCTCAGGTGAACACACACTCTCAGGTGAACACACACTCTCAGGTGAACACACTCTCTCAGGTGAACACACACTCTCAGGTGAACACACTCTCTCAGGTGAACACACACTCTCAGGTGAACACACTCTCTCAGGTGAACACACACTCTCAGGTGAACACACACTCTCAGGTGAACACACACTCTCAGGTGAACACACTCTCTCAGGTGAACACACACTCTCAGGTGAACACACTCTCTCAGGTGAACACACTCTCTCAGGTGAACACACACTCTCAGGTGAACACACTCCCCCGTCTCCCTCACAGGAGGCGTGTCATGATTGGCTGCTCCGGCGGCGCGCTCAGCAGGACGCCCGCACACCTGAGAAGATGAAGAGGAACCCGTCGCTGGTGGCCGACGGCCGGCTGAGCCTGGAGGAGAAGAAGAGGAAGATCCTGCGCTGTCTTCGTCGCCTGGAGGGCCTCGGGGTCCTGAGACCCCCTCAGACCTCGGACCAGGTCCTGCAGATGATCGCCAAGGTGACCGAACACACACGCACTTTAACCGTCGAACGTCCTGACGACTCTTAAAGGGACAGTCGCACGAACGGGCTGTCTTCCTATTGGTCGACCGTTCTCTCATGAGCTTGAAGTCGTAACGTGGAAACGAAGACGCCGCGTTGTATTTCATGTTTATTCCTCTCAGCGTTAAAACAACACCTTGTTGTTGTTTCCAGAGTCGTTTCCTCAAACCTTCTCCACCAGAGCAAAAGCTAATGCATCACTTTCTAACTGTTTACTTCAACTTTGCCGGCAGAGAACTGATTATTCCAATTGTTCCGGTCGCACATGAACGCAGCATCGTATCAGGAGAAAGCTGATGTTGTTGCAGCTGGAAAGAAAACTACTTTATTTGACTTCATTTAAATTTCTCTTAAAACACAGGAACTGATACATTTGCTAATTTTTTATATATTTTTATATATATATATATATATATGCAGGGTGGTCAACATGACTCCAGTGTTTTTAATTTAAAGTTTATTGATACTGAAAGTCTCTCGTGTCCAGTGTCTTTAGATATGATGATGATGATGATGATGATGTCATCCCCAGGACATCCGTCAGCAGCGTCTGCATCGTCAGCGTCGGGGGGCGGAGCTACAGAAGCTCCGTCAGACGCTCAGCAGCCTGCAGGCCAAGAGCAGCTTCCACAGCGAGCAGGTGGACTACTACAGGCATTACATCACTTCCTGTCTGGACAACCTGACAGCCAAGAGGTACACACACACACACACACACACACACACACACACACACACACTCACACACTCACACACTCACACACTCTCACTCTCTTTTATTGTTGTTATGGTTCCTGGTGAATCTCAAACCCTCCGTGCAGCTCCGTTATTATTGTAATGATTCACCTGTATGAAGATGCAGGTAGGCAGACAGACAGACAGGTAGGCAGGCAGACAGACAGACAGGTAGGCAGGCAGACAGACAGACATGTAGGCAGGCAGACAGACAGACATGTAGTGAGACGGGTAGTTAGACAGACAGACAGGTAGGTAGTGAGACAGACAGACAGACAGGTAGGTAGGTAAACAGACAGACATGTAGTGAGACGGGTAGGTAATTAGACAGGTAGGTAGACAGACAGACAGGTAGGTAGTGAGACAGGTATGTAGACAGGTAGGTAGACAGACAGACAGGTAGGTAGTGAGACAGGTATGTAGACAGGTAGGTAGACAGACAGCGGACTCTTAGGGTCAGTCCCAACCTCCACCCTACGGCTCACGCACTTTGAGGCGCGCTCCCGCGAGTCCTTGAGGGTTTAGTTCTGTCCCATTGTCACATCGTAGAGTGCTCGAGTCTCTCTGGCAGACATGTTGAGCCTTTATGATCCCTTTATGATCCCTTTATGATCCCTTTCCCTAAGTCAGCATTAGATGCTGACTTTGCCTAAGGGAATTACCCAGAGTTCATAGCAATGTGACGCTAAACACGCA
>JBAMJR010000500.1:0-17500 GCA_038501785.1 Myoxocephalus aenaeus | reverse complement strand
TAGAGGACTAGACTAAAGGACTAGAAGACTAGAGGACTAGAGACTAGAAGGACTAGAGGACTAAGAGGTCTAGAGGACTAGACTAGAGGACTAGAATGACTAGAGGACTAGAATGACTAGAGGACTAGGAGGTCTAGAGGACTAGGAGGTCTAGAAGACTAAAGGACTAGAGGACTAGGAGGACTAGAGGACTAAAGGACTAGAGGACTAGAAGGACTAGAGGACTAGAAGGACTAGAGGACTAGAAGACTAGAATGACTAGAGGACTAGAAGACTAAAGGACTAGAGGACTAGGAGGTCTAGAAGACTAAAGGACTAGAAGGACTAAAGGACTAGAGGACTAGAATGACTAGAGGACTAGGAGGACTAGAAGACTAAAGGACTAGAGGACTAGAAGGACTAGGAGGACTAGAGGACTAAGAGGTCTAGAGGACTAGACTAGAGGACTAGAATGACTAGAGGACTAGGAGGACTAGAAGACTAAAGGACTAGAGGACTAGAAGGACTAGGAGGACTAGAGGACTAAGAGGTCTAGAGGACTAGACTAAAGGACTAGAAGACTAGAGGACTAGAAGGATTAGAGGACTAGAGGACTAAGAGGTCTAGAGGACTAGACTAAAGGACTAGAAGGACTAGAGGACTAGAAGGACTAGAGGACTAGAGACTGTAACTTTCTTCCTCCACCTCCCCATCTTCCACAGCACTCGGCTCCCCTTCACACCTCTCATACTCAGCATTCTACCACCAGCAACCCACTCCAACACCTCACAGCACCCCACCCCCCAGCGTGTCCCTTAACCAGGTGAGGAAGGCACTGAGGAGGATCAAGGTGAGGAAGACCACGGGTCCAGACGGCATCAGCTCAAGGCTCCTCAAATCCTGCGCAGACCAGCTGTGCGGGATAGCGGAGCACATCTTCAACTTGAGCTTGAGGCTGGGGAAAGTACCACAACTATGGAAGACGTCCTGCGTGGTACCGGTACCAAAGACCCCGCGGCCCAAGGACCTCAACAGCTACCGGCCGGTGGCGTTGACAGCCCACCTGATGAAGACCCTGGAGAGGCTGGTCCTTGCCCATCTCCGCCCTCTGGTGAGTTCATCCCTGGACCCACTTCAGTCCTCCTACCAGTCTGGCATCGGGGTGGACGACGCCGTCATCTTCCTGCTGCAGAGATGCCTCTCTCACCTGGGAAAGGCTGGAAGCACTGTGAGAGTCATGTTCTACGACTTCTCCAGTGCCTTCAACACCATCCAGCCTTTACTTCTGAGGGACCAGCTGGAGCAGACCGGGGTGGACCACCACCTGACTGCATGGATCCTGGACTACCTCACTGCATGGATCCTGGACCACCTCACTACATGGATCCTGGACTACCTCACTACATGGATCCTGGACTACCTCACTACATGGATCCTGGACTACCTCACTACATGGATCCTGGACTACCTCACCAACCGTCCACAGTATGTGCGGATACAGAGTGTGAGTCAGACTGGGTGTCCTGCAGCACGGGGGCCCCACAGGGAACCGTTCTGGCTCCATTCCTCTTCTCCATTTACACCTCGGACTTCAACCACAACTCTGCCAACTGCCACCTACAAAAGTTCTCTGGCGACTCTGCAATCGTCGGCCTCATCTCCTCTGATGATGACAGGGAATACAGAGAACTGAACCAGGACTTTTTAGGATGGTGCCAGCGGAACCGCCTCCAGATAAACTCCAGTAAGACCAAGGAGCTGGTGGTGGACTTCCGCCGGGGTAAACGCTCTCCTCCGGTACCGGTGAGCGTCCAGGGACTGGACATTGAGATCGTTAAATCTTATAAGTACCTGGGTGTCCACTTGAACAACAAACTGGACTGGTCCGACCACGTACACGCTCTTTATAAAAAGGGACAGAGCAGACTCTTTCTGCTGAGGAGACTGAGGTCTTTTGGGGTGCAGGGAGCACTCCTGAAGACCTTCTTTGACTCTGTGGTGGCATCAGCCATCTTTTATGGAGTGGTCTTCTGGAGCAGCAGCATCACGGCAGCTGACAGGAGGAGACTGGACAAGCTGGTAAAGAAGGCCAGCAGCGTGCTGGGGCGTCCTCTGGATACCGTGGAGGTGGTGGGGGACAGGAGGATGATGACGAAGCTCTCGTCCATGATAAGCCACGCCTCCCACCCCATGCAGGACACTAGCAGCGCTGCACAGCTCCTTCAGTCACCGGCTGATTCATCCCCGGTGTCTGAGGGAGAGGAACCGCTGCGGTCAGGCTGCACAACCAGCTGAGCTCCCAGTAGAGCACTCTGACAACTGAACACTTGAACTGAACTTGGTCACTTTATCATTCACCTGGTGCAATATTATTACGTATATTACGTGTATTTACGTGCAATACGTTTAAGTACTTTTCTATTCAGTTTGTATATTAATATTTCTCTACTGTTTTACTGCTCATTTATATTTATTTATATTACTTGTTTCTATTGTATTATTCTTTTTATTCACTTGTGAGCAAGGCTGCTGTAATCCTGTAATTTCCCCACTGCGGGACTAATAAAGGATTATCTTATTTTATCTTATCTTATAAATCATCTTAACTGTAACCTGAGGAACTGCATCACTGTTCCTTCTAGTAAACATTCCATGAGCAACCACAGGGGGCGCAGTGAGGAGAACAGGAGCGTGATGAGCCAAAGAGACTGTGAGCGTCCTGATGGAGGTCTCTGAGGAGGGAGACTCCTCCAGCTGAGTCATGTCCTCTTATCACCACCGACTTGAATCAACCCGTTTATTATAACGCACGACTTCTGGACTTCTCTTCACACGAGCACCCAAGTATTTAACAGCTTCTGCATCAGATCTCAGTGACTCAGACTGAACCACCCAGTGTTTGTTTATTGTTTATTGTTTATTGTTGATTCAAGATCAAAAATAGATTTCATGTTCAGTCGGTTTACACGTTTTCTCTGAAGCACATTGAAGTGTGTTAATGTTAAGCGTTATTATTCCTTAGTTTGGTGCTCTAATGTTACACAAAGTGGTGGTGTCCTCAGGGGGGCGTGTCCTCAGGGGGGTGTGTACTCAGGAGGCGTGTCCTCCGGGGCGTAGCCTTGGTTTACCTGTCAACAACAACAGATTAAAAAACAACGGCGTCTCGTATTCGGCTCATGCGTTACACCTGCAGGACAAACCTCGTATGGAGGGGGCGGGGCCGCCGCGGTGGGCGGGGCTTGGTGTGTGGGCGGAGTCTCCCTCGTCACTGACGTCGTGATGAAGGTTAACGGCTGCAGAGACAACGCTTGTGTTTTTAAACCAGAAAGATTGTGATGTGTTCACATGAAGTCTGCTGGAGATGACCTGGAGACGTCAAGGACAAACAGCGCTCTGCTGGACAGAAGTCTGTACATAACATCCTGTCCCGGGACCTTTCATCGGATCAGGAACAACTCCCAAATAAAGATATAAAAACCCTTTCACAGGGAAAACAGGAAGAACCTTCAGGAGAGCAACAGAGGAGGATCCCTCTCCTGATGGACAGAAGCAGAGATGTCATGTGACCAGAATGAATAACGTAACAGAGTTACAGCACATTACATGAATATGACAGGAATTATTCATATGATGAGGAGTAGGCATGGTCCATGATCCTGATAACCACGATCCATGAAGCAGAAGGAGGGAGAGGAGGGTCATCAGCAGGGCCATGGCAGGAGGTAGGAGGTAGGAGGCAGGAGGTAGGGGGTAGGAGACTGAAGACAGGACCGGCTCCAGACAGTCATGATCCATGGAAACTTGAGGCGAGGAATCACAGAGACCCCGGGAAGAAGTAGAGTAAGTAGACTGCTGGGGGACATCTTATGCCGTGTTCACACCAAAACAGTTGCGAATATTCGCAACGCCACTTCGCCTATATCGCGCCGCCCGGCAAAAAACTCGCTCTAGTGGTTAATTCGTTTTTCGCAACCATCGCTGGGGAAAGGGGGCGGGGCTTATCTCCAGGTCAGTGAAAACATTTACTATTTCCGCCATTGACCATGTAAATAACCACTAGTTCTGCTTTATACTTGTTGAGAAAGTCCCACAAACGTCGGAACATCAAACGCCCCCGTGTCTGGGTTCATAATATTATCCGTAGTCGTGTCTGGGTTCATAATATTATCCGTAGTCGTGTCTGGGTTCATAATATTATCCGTAGTCGCACACAGCTCCGACTCCTCCGGGACGAGTGTCTGATTGAAGCCGCTTCCAGCGCTCCTTCAGCGGACCCGCAGTTTGATTCAGTGACGGCATGACGGCGGTGATGCCGGGCGGAGCTTCTCAACTCCGCGTCGAGCGAATTTTTCGCTGGCGATGAATTTTTCGCTGGCGATGAATTATTTCATCGCCAGCGAAAAAGCGAAAAAGCGAAAAAGCGGAGTTGCGAATATTCGCAACGCCATTTCGCCAGTATCGCGCCGCCCGGCGAAAAATCCGCTTTTTCGCAACCTAACGCGGCTGTGCATTGACTTAACATGTAATCTGGACGCGCGAATATTTCGCAACTCTTTTGGTGTGAACACGGCATTAGGATACACTGAGCTCCTCTTTTCTCTCCTTCTGGGTGAATTCATGTCTCTTCAATGCACATTACTTACTCTACTTCTTCCCGGGGTCTCTGTGATTCCTCGCCTCAAGTTTCCATGGATCATGACTGTCTGGAGCCGGTCCTGTCTTCAGTCTCCTACCTCCTGTCTCCTGTCTCCTGTCTCCTACCTCCTGTCTCCTGTCTCCTGCCTCCTACCTCCTGCCATGGTCCTGCTGATGCCCCTCCTCTCTACCTCCTTCTGCTTCATGGATCGTGGTTATCTGGATCATGGACCATGCCTACTCCTCATCATATGAATAATTTCTGTCATATTCATGTAATGTGCTGTAACTACGTTATTCATTCTGGTCACATGACATCTATTGCTTCTGTCCATCAGGAGAGGGATCCTCCTCTGTTGCTCTCCTGAAGGTTCTTCCTGTTTTCCCTGTGAAAGGGTTTTTATATCTTTATTTGGGAGTTGTTCCTGATCTGATGTGAGGTCCCGGGACAGGATGTTATGTTACAGACTGTAAAGCCCTCTGAGACAAACTTGTAATTTGTGATTCTGGGCTATATAAAATAAACTGAATTTAATTTAATTTAATTGAAAGAACTAGATCGCTCTGGTGGACGGCCAGGAACAGACAAACAAAACCAGTGACTTTTCAACTGCTGTGTCGTCAGGTGAAGCTGGACTCACCTGACCTCTGGTATCTCTGCAGCAGCTATAGGAAACTCTGAGGCACAGGCTAAGCTCCATGGAGCAGATGATAGCTGCATAACTTGAATACGGAGCCTGCAAGAAAAAACATCAGTCTGTTGACGGTTCATATGACGAAGCCCCGGATGTCACTGAAAACATTGTTTTGATCTTCTCGCGTCTTTTATGGGGACATCAACAGCTAGTCCCAGACCTCTACAGCTAGTCCCAGACCTCTACAGCTAGTCCCAGACCTCTACAGCTAGTCCCAGACCTCTACAGCTAGTCCCAGACCTCTACAGCTAGTCCAACACCTCTACAGCTAGTCCAACACCTCTACAGCTAGTCCCAGACCTCTACAGCTAGTCCAACACCTCTACAGCTAGTCCCAGACCTCTACAGCTAGTCCCAGACCTCTACAGCTAGTCCCAGACCTCTACAGCTAGTCCAACACCTCTACAGCTAGTCCAACACCTCTACAGCTAGTCCAACACCTCTACAGCTAGTCCAACACCTCTACAGCTAGTCCCAAACCTCTACAGCTAGTCCCAAACCTCTACAGCTAGTCCCAAACCTCTACAGCTAGTCCCAGACCTCTACAAGTAGTCATTGATCAAATTGATACAGTAAAAGTAAAGATATCTTACTGGAAAATGACTCGCAGTAAAAGTGAAAGTCACCTATTAGAATACTACTTGAGTAAAAGTCTTAAAGTATCTGATATTTTCTGTATTTAAGTATCAAAAGTAGTTTTCTGATATTAAATGTACTATATAGTAAAAGTACAAGTACATGCTGTTAATAAAAAACAAAGGGTCAGAATTTTGAGAATTAGGAAGTTTATTCTTTTAAGTGCTGTGGCTCCATGACCAAGGACAGGAGTTGTGTTGAAAATAGTTGTGTTGGCTGTGATCATCCAGGAGCAACAATGATCAACATAATATATTGTACATACGTATACTTTTGCATCTATATGAACTTATCATCATTCTCCAAAAAGCATTATGACAATATGAAGGAGTTGTAATGTTTATAAGTATGCTCATTTCGCCCGGTACCGGCCTGTCGGTCCCTTGGTACCGGTCTGTGGGTCCCTTGGTACCGGGCCCACGAAAAAAAGAATTAATTAAATAAAATCAAGGCTGGAAAGATGTTTTATTTTGAAATGACCGGATACATCCGTCTGTGCGTAACCTCAGACTGAACCTCTTCAGGAGGTCACCTGATATGTTACCCTAACAACGAAAACTTAAAAGTCTGTTTCAACTGCCGGTGTTCTGGATTCCATTTCAACATCCTGTCTTTGTGAAGCGAGTTATAAGTTAAGGACTAAAGGTTTAAGTTAAGGAGTAGACTGGACTAAAGGTTTAAGTTAAGCAGTAGACTGGACTAAAGGTTTAAGTTAAGCAGTAGACTGGACTAAAGGTTTAAGTTAAGCAGTAGACTGGACTAAAGGTTTAAGTTAAGCAGTAGACTGGACTAAAGGTTTAAGTTAAGCAGTAGACTGGACTAAAGGTTTAAGTTAAGCAGTAGACTGGACTAAAGGTTTAAGTTAAGGAGTAGACTGGACTAAAGGTTTAAGTTAAGCAGTAGACTGGACTAAAGGTTTAAGTTAAGCAGTAGACTGGACTAAAGGTTTAAGTTAAGGAGTAGACTGGACTAAAGGTTTAAGTTAAGCAGTAGACTGGACTAAAGGTTTAAGTTAAGGAGTAGACTGGACTAAAGGTTTAAGTTACGGAGTAGACTGGACTAAAGGTTTAAGTTAAGGAGTAGACTGGACTAAAGGTTTAAGTTACGGAGTAGACTGGACTAAAGGTTTAAGTTACGGAGTAGACTGGACTAAAGGTTTAAGTTACGGAGTAGACTGGACTAAAGGTTTAAGTTAAGCAGTAGACTGGACTAAAGGTTTAAGTTAAGCAGTAGACTGGACTAAAGGTTTAAGTTACGGAGTAGACTGGACTAAAGGTTTAAGTTACGGAGTAGACTGGACTAAAGGTTTAAGTTAAGCAGTAGACTGGACTAAAGGTTTAAGTTAAGCAGTAGACTGGACTAAAGGTTTAAGTTAAGCAGTAGACTGGACTAAAGGTTTAAGTTAAGCAGTAGACTGGACTAAAGGTTTAAGTTAAGCAGTAGACTGGACTAAAGGTTTAAGTTAAGCAGTAGACTGGACTAAAGGTTTAAGTTAAGCAGTAGACAACAACAATCTGTCACGAGTGGAACAAAAATAATGTTTTTACCGTGTCTTGGTAAACGTATCCAAAATGGTCCACTATGAAGATGCAGATGGTGGCAGTTGCAGTCAAAGCAGCGAACACATTGAAGCCCGCAGCAAATTTAATCTGCAGAGCAAAGAAACATCAGCACACGGAACAACCTGCAGATCAGTCAGGAGAGAAGCGATGATGAAGATACTGACCAGAGCGCCGCTCGATGACATCACCCCAGCAGCCACCGTCAGAGATCCAGCTGTGAGGAACTGCAGGAAACCAGACATGAAGACCCAAGATTAAAACCAGAGACTAGAGATTATAATAGAGATTACAGAAAAGATATTATATTCCAGAGACTAGAGATTATAGGCTAGGGATTATAGGCTAGAGACTAGAGATTATAGTCCAGAGACTAGAGATTATAGTCTAGAGATTATAGGCTAGAGACTAGAGATTATAGTCTAGAGATTATAGGCTAGAGACTAGAGATTATAGTCCAGAGACTAGAGATTATAGTCTAGAGATTATAGTTTAGAGACTAGAGATTATAGTCCAGAGACTAGAGATTATAGTCCAGATTATAGATTACAGACTAGAGATTATAGTCCAGAGACTAGAGATTACAGACTAGAGATTATAGTCCAGATTATTATAGTCCAGAGATGATAGTCCAGAGACTAGAGATTACAAACTAGAAATTATAATCCAGAGATTAGTCCAGAGACTGGCGATTATAGTCCAGAGACTAGAGATTACAGACTAGAAATTATAGTCCAGAGACTAGAGATTACAGACTAGAGATTATAGTCCAGAGACTAGAGATTACAGACTAGATATTATAGTCCAGAGTCTAGAGATTACAGACTAGAGATTATAGTCTAGAGCAGGGGTGTCAAACATACGGCCCGCGGGCCGGATTCGGCCCGCCAGGGGGTCCAGTCCGGCCCGCGGGATAATTGTAAAAATGTGAGAAAAAAAAAAAATGCAAAGAATTTTTTGGAAAAAACAAAAAAACCTCAGTATGGATTCAAACCACTGATCCTCTGATTTTAAGACGTGCATGGTAACCATTGAGCCACAGACACAATTGATCACAGTACTGACTTTACTAAAAATATTGCCTAACTGCAAGGGAGTCTGCAGAGGAGAGCCCAGGCAGGTAAACAGTGGGCTGATGTCTGAATTGTTGGTCTTTATGTTTCTAGTTTATTGAAGAAAGACCTTAAAATAGGGTTTATCATCCAAAAACCTCCAACAATGATTTAAACAGAGAGTAATATTGTCATTATGTATGCGTTATTATGCTGTGATTTTACTGGTCCGGCCCACTTGAGGTCAAAATGGGCAGCATGAGGCCCCTTAACTAAAATGAGTTTGACACCCCTGGTCTAGAGACTAGAAATTACAGACTAGAAATTATAATCCAGAGATTAGTCCAGAGACTAGAGATTATAGTCCAGAGACTAGAGATTATAGTCTAGAGACTAGAGATGACAGAGTAGAGATCATAGTCCAGAGATTATAGACAAGAGACTTGAGATCACAGACTAGATATTATACACCGCGTTCCACATTATTATGCAAATTACACTTTGCTCAGATTTTCCTAAATAGTAATGCACAGTCAGTTAGTATAATTTTAAGTATAAGTATAAGTCAAATTCTATTGAACAAACCTCCTAATGATAACTGTATTTTTTTCAAAAATAAAAAACTCAAAATGCAGTGTTCCAAATTATTATGCAGAATTTCAGAATTTCAGAGTTTCAAGATATTTTATAGGTTGTAAAGAACAAAAAATTGTCATTTGTTGAATTTGCAGCATTAGGAGGTCATATTTACTGAAATCAAGAAAAGTTTGAATCCAAAACATCTTAACAGGTCAAGTTACATGTTAACATAGGACCCCTTCTTTGATATCAACTTCACAATTCTTGCATCCATTGAACTTGTGAGTTCTTTGATAGTTTCTGCTTTAATGTCTTTGCAGGATGCCATAATAGCCTCCCAGAGCACCTGCTTGGATGTGAACTGCCTTCCACCCACATAGATCTTTTGCTTGATGATGCTCCAAAGGTTCTCAATAGGGTTAAGGTCAGGGGAAGATGGGGGCCACACCATGAGTTTCTCTCCTTTTATGCCCATAGCAGCCAATGCCCCAGAGGTATTCTTTGCAGCATGACATGGTGCATTGTCATGCATGAATATGATTTTGCTACGGAAGGCACGGTTCTTCTTTTTGTACCACAGAAGAAAGTGGTCAGTCAGAAACTCTACATACTTTGCCGAGGTCATTTTCACACCGTCGGGGACCCTGAAGGGGCCTACCAGCTCTCTCCCCATGATTCCGGCCCAAAACATGACTCCGCCACCTCCTTGTTGACGTCTCAGCCTTGTTGGGACATGGTGGCCATTCACCAACCATCCACTACTCCATCCATCAGGACCATCAAGGGTTGCACGGCACTCATCCGTAAACAAAACAGTTTGAAAGTTAGTCTTCATGTAGTCCTGAGCCCACTGCAACCTTTTTTGCTTGTGAGCTTGGTTTAGGGGTGGCCGAATAACAGGTTTAAGGACACTTGCAAACCTCTTGAGCATCCTACATCTTGAAGTTGGCGAGACTCCAGAGGCACCAGCGGCTTCAAACACCTGTTTGCTGCTATTCAATGGCATTTTAGTGGCTGCTCTCTTAACCCTACGCATTTGTTTGGCAGAAATCTTCCTTATTTTGCCTTTGTCTGAACGAACCCGCTTGTGCTGTGAATCGGTGACAAATTTCTTCACCGTCCGATGATCACGCGCAATTCTTTTGGAAATATCCAATGTTGTGATACCTTGACCAAGGTATTGCACTATTTGCCGCTTTTCAGCAGCAGAGAGATCCTTTTTCTTCCCCATGTTGCCTGAAACATGTAGCTTGCTTAATAATGTGGAACATCCTTCTTAAGTAGTTTTCCTTTGATTGGGCTCACCTGGCAAACTAATTATTATTATTACTATTTGGATGATTTCAATCATCCAAATAGCCCTGAGACACAATACCATCCATGAGTTTCATTGAAAAACCAAAAAATGAATGTTTATGACCCTTAAATACAATTTGCCTAATAATGTGGAACACGGTGTAGTCCCGAGATTTGAGATTACAGACCATAGGCTAGAGATTATAGAGCAGAGACTAGGGATTAGCGACCAATGATGAGTAGAAACCAGAGTAGAGATTGGACACCCACATTTAGAGACCAAAGACAGATTAGATGCCTATTTTTCTTCAGGTTTCTTTAAATGAACATTTTAGAGATGAAATGTTTTCAGTCTTCAGACTCACCACCACTGGGCCCCAGACGAAGGAGCCGCTGGAGGACGACACTTTATCTGAGCTGCTCGCCATCGAGATCCCCAACCCGAGGATCACTACACCAAAGATGATCTGCATTATCTGAGGAGAGGCAGGCAGGCAGGCAGAGATAGAGAGAGACAGACCGACAGACTTTACTGCAGTCTTGAATTTCTTCTTCCTTCAGGGTCTGACGCTAGAAGAAGAGTTATGTATAACTCTAACAAAGTGGAACAAGCAATCCTTCACATTTCCTTTAGAGGTTTCTTTTGGTTAAGTTGGGTTAAAGTCTGGAGTCTCACCCCGACGGACACGGGTCGTTCCCAGCCGCCGGCGGGTTGGTGAGCGGGACGGCCGGCCGGCGTCCCCGGAGGCGCAGGAGGACGTGGAGGTGCAGGTAGGATGTGGCCGTCGGGAACCCTCGTGACGCGCGTCACGGTGCGCGTCACCCTGACCGTGGTGGAAGACGCCGACATGTCTGAGCGGAGACGGCGGCGCTGCCGGCTTATGACTGAGCTCTGAGCCAATTATCGATCAGAGAATCAGAATCAGCTGATTCAGAGACACACCGAGGTCACGTCTGATTTGTGGAATAACCAAATTAAAGTGGAGGACTTTGACTTTCAGCTTGAACATAAAACCGGCAGATTTTTATTTCCATTGTGGGAGTTACCTTGTGATCTTAATGGCAACAATAAAAGAGCAAAGGTCAGTTCATCTAAAGCTGATCAGCCAGGTGAACTCATGCTGCTCTGTGTGAGAGAGAACTACAGGTGTGACTGGGAACATGACGGTGGGTCACATGACGGTGGGGTGGGTCACATGACGGTGGGTCACATGGCGGTGAGGTGGGTCACATGACGGTGGGTCACATGACGGTGGGTCACATGGCGGTGGGTCACATGATGGTGGGGTGGGTCACATGGCGGTGGGTCACATGACGGTGGGGTGGGTCACATGACGGTGGGTCACATGACGGTGGGTCACATGGCGGTGGGTCACATGACGGTGGGTCACATGACAGTGGGGTGGGTCACATGACGGTGGGTCACATGGCGGTGGGGTGGGTCACATGACGGTGGGTCACATGGCGGTGGGTCACATGGCGGTGGGTCACATGACGGTGGGTCACATGACGGTGGGTCACATGACAGTGGGGTGGGTCACATGACAGTGGGTCACATGGCGGTGGGGTGGGTCACATGACGGTGGGTCACATGACGGCTGACGGTGGGTCACATGACAGTGGGTCACATGGCGGTGGGGTGGGTCACATGACGGTGGGTCACATGGCGGTGGGTCACATGACGGTGGGTCACATGATGGTGAGGTGGGTCACATGACGGTGGGTCACATGACGGTGGGTCACATGACGGTGGGTCACATGATGGTGAGGTGGGTCACATGACGGTGGGTCACATGGCGGTGGGTCACATGACGGTGGGTCACATGACGGTGGGTCACATGACGGTGGGTCACATGGCGGTGGGGTGGGTCACATGACGGTGGGTCACATGACGGTGGGTCACATGACGGTGGGTCACATGGCGGTGGGTCACATGGCGGTGGGGTGGGTCACATGGCGGTGGGTCACATGGCGGTGGGTCACATGACGGTGGGTCACATGACGGTGGGTCACATGGCGGTGGGTCACATGGCGGTGGGTCACATGACGGTGGGTCACATGACGGTGAGGTGGGTCACATGGCGGTGGGTCACATGACGGTGGGTCACATGGCGGTGGGTCACATGACGGTGGGTCACATGGCGGTGGGGTGGGTCACATGACGGTGGGTCACATGACGGTGGGTCACATGACGGTGGGTCACATGACGGTGGGTCACATGGCGGTGGGTCACATGGCGGTGGGTCACATGACGGTGGGTCACATGGCGGTGGGTCACATGGCTGCTGACAGTTGTTGTTTTTTGTTGTTGTTGTTTTTGATATACTTTTTCTATTCAGTCTGTATATTTAATATTCTTCTTTACTGATTTTACTGTTTCTATTACTGTTTATTTATATTACTTGATTTTCTATTTTTTTTATTATTCTTTTATTCACTCTTTTATTCACTTATTCACGGATTATCTTATTTTATCTTATGACGGCATAGAGGCGTGTTAATGAGTTATAGATTTTTATTTGTTTGATTTGTTTGACCTGATAAACTGATTTTGGATCAGTTCCTGGTTACAGGCTGTAAAGCTGTGTGTTGTTTACTTTGTGTGTGTGTGTGCGTCGTCTAATAAAATGACACACTAGAACGTGTGACTCTTCTTACAGCAGGAAGAACAGCATCACTTTACCTTCACTGTCGCTCCTTTATGACATCACAACGTCATCTCTCTGACCGGGTTCCTCCAGCCAACATTGTTTTATTTACTAGAGACGTTTCTATCTGCTAACTTAATATATATATATATATATATATATATATATATATATATATATATACACTGTATGTATATATATATATATATATATATATATATATATATACACTGTATGTATATATATATATGGTCCATCAATCAGACCAGTCTGATCCAGTTTAAACCAGTTTGACAAGTCTGATGCGGTTTGAATAGGGTGACCAGATTTTGTTCCGGGGGGGGGGGGGGGGGGGGGGGGGTAGCAGTAGTGTGTAGCATGCCGTGAACTTACATTTACGTTGAGATCGGTCGACCAATGACAGTTCTCTCTACAGTCAGAGATTGTGCAAGAAGGTGGAACGTGAGGGAGATACCATTTCCAAAACTTGTAAGGGGGGTAATAACTATTTTCCCCGACGTAGCAAAATCCCGGACGTTTTTGGAATCCCTGCCGGACGCTTTTTTTAGGTCTGGAAAAGAGGACATGTCCGGGA
Organism: Myoxocephalus aenaeus; assembly: GCA_038501785.1. NCBI lineage: Eukaryota > Metazoa > Chordata > Actinopteri > Perciformes > Cottidae > Myoxocephalus > Myoxocephalus aenaeus. The sequence continues at coordinate 3,826 of JBAMJR010000500.1, read as the reverse complement.
AAAAGAGGACGTCTGGTCACCCTAGGTTTGAATAACTGGTCTAAACGGGTTCTTGATCGAAACTGGTTTATATCAACCTTTATCAGTCCGGATTAAACTGGTTTAGACCGGTCTCTGTACGCCTGCAGTAAGAGCTGTGTGTACAAATGGATGGATAGATGGATCCAGTTTAAATCATTTATCTCTAACAATATCAGAATTGCCATTATTTTACATGAATCACTTTTATCTTCTCATGTCAACACAAAGTCATATTAAAAACATTTTAGTCGCAGTATAACTTTATCAATAATCAAAGATTCAGAGACGCTTATGACCTCTCACAGTATAGAGGTAGATCCAATACAGCTTTACCCTAGCTTAGCATAAAGACTGGACCCAGGGGAAACTGTTAGCCTAGCTTAGCATAACAACTGGAACCAGGGGAAACTGTTAGCATAGCTTAGCATAACGACTGGAACCAGGGGAAACTGTTAGCATAGCTTAGCACCAAAATTGGAAGAGGTAAACAAAACAAAAATATGCCCACACTTCCTTAGCATTTTATTTTATGCTAACCAACATGAAAGAAGTAATATTTTTCCACCTGGGTCTCCTTTCATTTATTCAGCCTCATGCTAATAGGCAGCTTGATTAGCCGCTAAATTTCCTTCTGCAGATAATCAGGAAGTTAAACTCTTCTGAATCGACACACTTATGGTTTCACAGTTTCCTATAAATAGAACATAATAAAGTTTCAGACGTTGTTACTTAGCGAGCTAGCAACAAGCTAAATTAAATAGCATTCGCTCGTCCTGACAAAGAAGTACATTCTGGTGGTAGCAGCATTTAGCAGCTAGATGTTGCAGTTGTTTATTGGGGTGTAGAAACAATTAGTATTAGGAGTTTGCATTAAATATCTTGAAGAGACTAAATTAATTCAGAAGAAATTGCTTTGATTCGTAGATTTACCCAAAAGTAAATCTGCACACATTGTTTTGAATCAAATTCAACTTTGTTGAACAAAGACACATGAATACCAATCATATTATTTATAGTCGATCAATAGGAAGCCGTCCTGACAGAGCTGGCCTCTGATTGGACGGACAGAAGGAGAGTCCAACACGGAGGTCGTCACGCTGCAACCACGACCTTGAAATCCAAGATGGCTGCTCCACTGTTAGCGGGCGAGCTAACGAGACACTAAGCCAACAGAGAGCTGTATTTTTCCTCTTCAGTAACTCTTTTATTAAATAAAAACAGTTTAGAGGAAACAGATTTATGAAGATTTGTGCGCCGTTAGCTGTTAGCGACTAGCCGCCGGCTCAGCTGTTGCCATGTTAAGAGCCGTTTAGAGGCAATCAAAATGCTTCCTCTGTGGTATTTAGCACCTGTAAACTGGACACACTGGGATCTGTGGGACAAGGTGGAACTGTTCCTTTAAGTGCCTGTCAGCGCCCCCTTGAGTCCGTCAGGTGAAGTGCTTCAGGCTGGACGTGACCGTACCGGCTCATCTTTACAGTATTTACAGTCTCAGCACGACTTCTTTGGAATTTTATGCACAAGAAAACCGCGTTTCATTGAAGTTAATCTCAACACAAATCAGATCGATGGGACGTTTCAAGCAGTAAAATAAACACGATTCATTCAGAGGAACTTCATTTACACAGAAATACCAAGTAGACCATCAAGTAGAGTAGTACAGCGCAGCAGGTAGTTTCACACATCATCACATCCGTCACTCAGAACAGGAGCTTAGAAATGGATTCAAATAAATATGTGAGCGTCATTCATGAAAATATGACCTTCAGGCTTCAGGGTCATCGGTTGAACTTCAGCTCCAGCAGAAGGTTCATGTTTCCACCCATGAGACAAATGGACCTCAGTGCAAATTGTGCGTCTGTAAATATCGAATAAGTCGGGTTATAATCTTTTCATAGTTTCATCAGTTTGTGAGCGGATGAAATGGTGGAAGCATCAGGAAAACGTTGTGTAAACGGGTCGTGAACAGTGGAGAGGAAACAACTTCTTATCCATCCAAACAACCTTCAACCGGCAGCAGGAAACCAACCGCTCTGGTTCAAGGGTCACGAAGAGGTCCAGAGATAGATGTCTAAAGATCAAAAGTGCTGAGTCAGCTCATCGCAGAGTCTCAGGACCTGGACTGAAGAGGTTCAGGTCCTGGGACTCTGAGAGGACTGAAGAGATCAAAGAGCTTAAAAAGGGCCTAAAGTTGAGGCTTGTTTTGTTTTGTAATTTAAGACGCGAACGTCAAACTCGGAACCAGAGACGAGGATTTAAAATCAAGGCTCGAAATTTTGAACGAAACTCTAATTGAACCCTTTTCCCAGTTGAATGAAACTCTGTTGGTGCAGCCCTCCACGGAGACCAGGGCGAGGTTTAGAATGAGGTCGTCAGTGAGGCGATGATCTGATGGAGAAGCTTCACAGTAAATCACCACCCTAAAGTCTCTGCAGCGACCCATCATGCTTTGCTCCTGTCGTCAATCCCCATGGGACTCCACCACCTTCTCGGCCAGGATCTCCTGGAAGGTGGAGAGCTGCTTCATCTGCTCCGTCTGCATGGAGTGCCTCCTCATCAGCTTCTTCTTCATCTTGAAGTCGGGGCCCCGCTTGGGCGAGGCGGGGGCCACGGGGACCAGGATCTTGTGCCCCGAGTGGATGGGGGAGGTGGGTTTGCCGTTGGCCCGGATGTCGGGGATGGGTCTCTGGGGGTTGATGTTGAGCGGAGGCAGGAAGCCGGGCCTGGTGTGGGAGATGTGGTCCAGAAGGAGGGTCCCGGAGCCCCGGCGCTCCAGCAGCCCTGGGGGCCGCCGGCGCACGGTGACGGGCGACACCGAGTTGGGGATGTTCTCCAGAGACTCCCTGGAGGAGCTGGTGACCAGCGACAGGGGGGAGGCGTTGTACCTTCGCCGCTCCACAGACACCCGACCGGAGTCCGGAGACCCCGGGATGGACTCCGGGCAGAGGTGAGTGTCCGACTCGTAATGCTCCATCCGGGTCAGTTTGGGGTGGGCCAGGGCCCGGGCAGCGGCCGACCCGAGGGCCCCGGCGTTCTCCTGGGACTCCGGGGCCGTGTTCCTGCGGTACAGGATCTGATGCTGCTGGACTTTGTCAGCCCAGGAGGAACCGGAGAGGGCCGCGTAGTCCTCGGAGCAGGACCGGTCGATGATTTTGGGGGAGCAGGGGTCGTGGGTCTCGATGCTGTGCCGGCGCGACAGCCGAGGTCTCACCTGCTCTGCGATGGACAGCCCGTTGATCTCGGAGATCGTCCTGCTCAGGTCGCCTCCCTCCTCCTGCAGGCCGCCGCCGGGAACCCCGCTCAGGACCGAGGGCGCCACCAGGCCCCAGGGCTCCGAGTTCAGCCTCTTCAGCAGCTTGCGTGGCGGCGGCCTCTTTTCTCCCGGAGGTCGAGCCGACGGTAAAGGCAACGCCGAGGTGAGCGCGAAGCTGAAGACGCCCTCCTCGTCTCTGCCCTCGTCTCCCGCTGGCGAGGAGGTGCCGATCTCCACCTCGGAGGGAGACATGCAGGCCGGAGACGGCTTGTCCACGATGCACGGCGAGGGAGGGGCGTTGAGGTACTGCTTGGTCTTCTTGGTGCCGGAAGGAGACGTGTCGGTGGTGATGATGATCACCTCCTTGCCTTTGGCCTTGCAGGCGTCCAGCAGCACCTGCAGGGTGTCGCGGTCTCCCTTGTTGATGGCGTGGACGAGGGCGGAGAAGCCGGAGTAGTCCTTGAGGCTCGGGTCGGCTCCGTTCTCCAGCAGGAGCGAGACCACCTCCTTCCCCGCCTGCTCGGCACAGGCGTGCATCAGCGCCGTCCTCCC
>JBAMJR010000499.1:605000-662294 GCA_038501785.1 Myoxocephalus aenaeus | reverse complement strand
CATCATGTTATAATACACAATGAACACACATGACATCATGTTAATACACAATGAACACACATGACATCATGTTAATACACAATGAACACACATGACATCATGTTATAATACACAATGAACACACATGACATCATGTTAATACACAATGAACACACATGACATCATGTTAATACACAATGAACACACATGACATTGTTAATACACAATGAACACATGACATCATGTTATAATACACAATGAACACACATGACATCATGTTATAATACACAATGAACACACATGACATCATGTTATAATACACAATGAACACATGACATCATGTTAATACACAATGAACACACATGACATCATGTTAATACACAATGAACACACATGACATCATGTTAATACACAATGAACACATGACATCATGTTATAATACACAATGAACACACATGACATCATGTTATAATACACAATGAACACATGACATCATGTTTAATACACAATGAACACACATGACATCATGTTATAATACACAATGAACACACATGACATCATGTTATAATACACAATGAACACACATGACATCATGTTATAATACACAATGAACACACATGACATCATGTTATAATACACAATGAACACACATGACATCATGTTAATACACAATGAACACATGACATCATGTTAATACACAATGAACACACATGACATCATGTTAATACACAATGAACACACATGACATCATGTTATAATACACAATGAACACACATGACATCATGTTAATACACAATGAACACACATGACATCATGTTAATACACAATGAACACACATGACATCATGTTATAATACACAATGAACACACATGACATCATGTTATAATACACAATGAACACACATGACATCATGTTATAATACACAATGAACACACATGACATCATGTTATAATACACAATGAACACACATGACATCATGTTATAATACACAATGAACACACATGACATCATGTTAATACACAATGAACACACATGACATCATGTTATAATACACAATGAACACACATGACATCATGTTAATACACAATGAACACACATGACATCATGTTATAATACACAATGAACACACACACACACACATGAGGAGGAGGAGTCTGTTTACTGTTTAAAAGTCAAAACAACTTCATCTGATGTGCGTGAGGCAGGAGGCCTTGGAGATGGAGGGATGGAGGGATGGATGGAGAGATAGATGGATGGAGGGATAGAGGGATGGAGACATAGATGATGGATGATGGATAGAGGGATGGATGGATAGAGGGATGGAGAGATAGATGGATGGATGGAGAGATAGATGGATGGAGAGATAGATGGATGGATGGATAGAGGGATGAATAGAGAGATATATGGATGGATAGAGGGATCAATAGATAGAGAGATGAATGGATGGATAGTGGGATCAATAGATAGAGAGATAGATGGATGATAGAGGGATGAATAGAGATATGGATGGATGGATAGAGGGATGGATGGATAGAGGGATGAATAGAGAGATGGATGGATGGATAGAGAGATGGATGGATAGAGGGATGGATAGAGGGATGGATAGATGGATGATAGAGGGATGAATAGAGAGATGATGGATGATAGAGGGATGAATAGAGAGATGGATGGATGGATAGAGGGATGAATAGAGAGATGGATGGATGGATAGAGGGATGAATAGAGAGATGGATGGATGGATAGAGGGATGAATAGAGAGATGATGGATGATAGAGGGATGAATAGAGAGATGGATGGATGGATAGAGGGATGAATAGAGAGATGGATGGATGGATAGAGGGATGAATAGAGAGATGGATGGATGGATAGAGGGATGGGTACTGAAGACGGTTTCCTCCCACTAAACAAAAGACTGCGTCTCGTTGTCCCGATTAGTAAACATGACCAGGAGAGGCAATTAAAATCCCAGAGGACGACGTTCCATCTCATCACAGACGGAGGCTTGTGATTGGTTCATCAGACGGAGGCTTGTGATTGGTTCATCAGACGGAGGCTTGTGATTGGCTCATCAGACGGAGGCTTGTGATTGGCTCATCAGACGGAGGCTTGTGATTGGCTCCTTAGTGTTCCCCTGTGCATGCTCGGCCGATCAAACAACACCTTTTCTATTAACTCTTTATTGATTCTCTTTAGCTTCTGAAGTGGTTTTGCTGGGTCCTCGTGAGCTCGGGTTAGACCAGTACAAGCTCTTGGGTTAGACCAGTATAGCTCGGGTTAGACCAGTACAAGCTCTTGGGTTAGACCAGTATAGCTCGGGTTAGACCAGTACAAGCTCTTGGGTTAGACCAGTATAGCTCGGGGGTTAGACCAGTATAGCTCGGGTTAGACCAGTATAGCTCTGGGGTTAGACCAGTATAGCTCGGGTTAGACCAGTATAGCTCGGGTTAGACCAGTATAGCTCTGGGGTTAGACCAGTATAGCTCGGGTTAGACCAGTATAGCTCGGGTTAGACCAGTATAGCTCTGGGGTTAGACCAGTATAGCTTGGGTTAGACCAGTATAGCTCGGGTTAGACCAGTATAGCTCGGGTTAGACCAGTATAGCTCTGGGGTTAGACCAGTATAGCTTGGGTTAGACCAGTATAGCTTGGGTTAGACCAGTATAGCTCGGGTTAGACCAGTATAGCTCGGGTTAGACCAGTATAGCTCTGGGGTTAGACCAGTATAGCTCTGGGGTTAGACCAGTATAGCTCGGGTTAGACCAGTATAGCTCGGGTTAGACCAGTATAGCTCTGGGGTTAGACCAGTATAGCTTGGGTTAGACCAGTATAGCTCGGGTTAGACCAGTATAGCTCGGGTTAGACCAGTATAGCTCTGGGGTTAGACCAGTATAGCTCTGGGGTTAGACCAGTATAGCTCGGGTTAGACCAGTATAGCTCGGGTTAGACCAGTATAGCTCTGGGGTTAGACCAGTATAGCTCGGGTTAGACCAGTATAGCTCTGGGGTTAGACCAGTATAGCTCGGGTTAGACCAGTATAGCTCGGGTTAGACCAGTATAGCTCTGGGGTTAGACCAGTATAGCTCGGGTTAGACCAGTATAGCTCTGGGGTTAGACCAGTATAGCTCGGGTTAGACCAGTATAGCTCGGGTTAGCCCAGTGAACCCTTCCCCCCGGAGGGAGTCCTAATTGGTGGCAGAAGGAGGAAGAGGTTTTCATGTCAGCATGTGGCGGCCTCAACGAGGCGCGGTATTCCCAGACGGTCAGCAGTTAAAGTGTTTCTCCAGCTGTGAACGAGTTTTTAAGCCGAGGATTAAAAGAAGAACCGCTGACATCGAGGAAAAAACTTCAGACCACTTTGATTTTCTCTGGATGAAAACATAATGAATAAACACGTAGTTTCTTTCATTCCCATGAGACCAGTATCAGTGCTGTCTGGCCACTGAGTCCTTATGCAACAGTGCTGCTCCTTCTTTTCATCATGCAGAGGAGTCGCCCCCTGGTGGTCATCAGAGGGAATGCAGCTTTAACACATGAAGCATAGACTTCTATACAACCAGAGGAGTCGCCCCCTGGTGGTCAGGAGAGAGAATGCAGCTTTAACACATGAAGCATAGACTTCTATACAACCAGAGGAGTCGCCCCCTGGTGGTCATCAGAGGGAATGCAGCTTTAACACATGAAGCATATACTTCTATACAACCAGAGGAGTCGCCCCCTGGTGGTCAGGAGAGAGAATGCAGCTTTAACACATGAAGCATAGACTTCTATACAACCAGAGGAGTCCCCCCCTGGTGGTCATCAGAGGGAATGCAGCTTTAACACATGAAGCATATACTTCTATAAAACCAGAGGAGTCCCCCCCTGGTGGTCATCAGAGGGAATGCAGCTTTAACACATGAAGCATATACTTCTATACAACCAGAGGAGTCGCCCCCTTGTGGTCATCAGAGGGAATGCAGCTTTAACACATGAAGCATATACTTCTATACAACCAGAGGAGTCGCCCCCTGGTGGTCATCAGAGGGAATGCAGCTTTAACACATGAAGCATATACTTCTATACAACCAGAGGAATCGCCCCCTGGTGGTCAGGAGAGAGAATGCAGCTTTAACACATGAAGCATAGACTTCTATACAAACAGAGGAGTCACCCCCTGGTGGTCATCAGAGGGAATGCAGCTTCAACACATGACGCATAGACTTCTATACAACCAGAGGAGTCGCCCCCTGGTGGTCAGGAGAGAGAATGCAGCTTTAACACATGAAGCATAGACTTCTATACAACCAGAGGAGTCACCCCCTGGTGGTCAGGAGAGAGAATGCAGCTTTAACACATGAAGCATAGACTTCTATACAACCAGAGGAGTCACCCCCTGGTGGTCAGGAGAGAGAATGCAGCTTTAACACATGAAGCATAGACTTCTATACAACCAGAGGAGTCACCCCCTGGTGGTCAGGAGAGAGAATGCAGCTTTAACACATGAAGCATAGACTTGACTTCTCAGAACTAGAGGTTGCCGCCTGATGCCGAGTTGAAAGCTTTGTTGGTTATTTATTTTAATCTGTATGGACATTTAAAAGCAGATTCCAACTCCCATTTCACATGCTGCCCGCATTAGAGTGTTGTTTCTCTTCTGATACTACAAGCACTGAAGGTGTAGCAGGATGAGTGGCTCAGTTCATTCCTGTGTAGCTTGTGCGTGGCTTCAGTGAGGCTTCAGAGTGGCTCTACTCCCTTTCTTTAACTGCATGATGTTTGGACGACTCGGCTGCCGAGGGAGCGATGGAGAAACCCGACGGCTGAACACAAAATGCAGTGGATGCGTTGCTCGCTCGGCCTCTGGTGTCCGGTTCACCCACGGCTGTTTGATGGCACTACAAAGACTTGCCTGAGAATTTTTTCTCTGATTACTCTGGGAATGTTGTTGCCAGGAGACAACTGAGCCCACTGGATGTTTTATTTGGTTGTGTGTGCAATGTAGCTTGGCACTATTTCTACAAACACACATACTGTATATGGGTGTATTATAACCTTTGCTGCTGGCTGCAGTGTCATGCTGTCAAGTGAGTGAGGGATTCCATTCCTATTCATTCTGATGCATCAAAGTTTTTTCTATACTTGGATTTATTTTTGAAACACTGCATAATGATACATATCTTTTTTTTTTTACTGGCGAATTTACTTACATAATCTTTTATTTATTCAATATTAGTAAAAAAAAGAAATAAATACTAGCGATGTGTCAACTGGAGGGTTACATTTACAAGAAAGATGAATGAAGTTGGGCCTGAAGCAGCGTCCTCGTACATAAATAACGCTTTCTGAAACACGCGGTGAAACTATACGGCGATAAAGTGAACGGTTTCCTCAGTGAGTCCATGACGTGAGCTTTGCTTTGGATGGAGAGCATCGATGTTCCCAAGTGTGCACTCTGAGTGGGGTACAAGTCCATGGCGTAAAAGTCTGATTCACTTTGGAAGAAGCAGTGAAATGCTTCCATACATTAGCTTAAACACGGGGGTGCCAGTCGGATTGTATCCATATTTGCCTCACCAGAACTCTGCTAGCGTTTAGCCTAGCTTAGCACGTAAACGAGACAAAGGTGTATTCCCTCTGTTGCGTTCAGGGGCAGCGGTAAGGAACCGCCCGGTGTCACAGAATTGTTACGGGCGATCACAACGTTGAGAAGTTACTTTTAAATGTACGATTCTTGAGTTGTCTGGAAAATAAAACTACATTTAAAGACGAAACCTTCAGTGTTGAGTCTTATGCTGCGTTCACACCAAAGGCGCGACCAGATTACATGCAAAGTCAATGCACAGACGCGATAGATTGTGAAAAAGCGTTTTTTTGTGAACGCAGCATTAGACTACCTAGCTAACGTTCGGTAGTTGGAGAATACACGTTATAAATGTTAAAGTGTTTGCGGTCGCTTATCTCCAGTACGCACTGTTGCAGATTATCGGCCCCGAGTGGCGGAAAATAAATCCTCAATAAATCCTCAACACAAGTTGTAAATATCCTTAATGAAACATTATTTAAATTCTTTTCAATCGGCTTTATTCATTTAAAAGAAATGTGATTTTACGGGGCAAATATTCCCAACGGCTGCACTGAGCCAATTTTCATAATGTTTAGGAAAAGCATCTAAAATTTACAATGAAATTAATTCACTCAACACGCCTCAAGCACAGACAGAAATGCTGAAAATAAACACAACTTTTAACGAGAAACCCTCCAGAGGATGCCTTGAAGAATTTACCGCTCCTTACTGTATCTCACACCCTACAATATGTGCGTGCATTTGACCCGGGAGGCGAGGAGTGTAGGAGCTTGTTGGCAACTGAAAACACACAAAGCATCCAGTATAGGCGAGTAGAATCCGCTCTGCTTGGCCTCAGTGCTCTGGATACACGTCGTCATCTCTTGACGGATCATCAAGCCTCCTCGGGGCGGCTCCGTCGTACCGCCGCCGAACCGTGTCACCACTTATCGGATCGTTTCCGGTTCATTCGGGAACTGAAGGAGATGGGAATCTACTCGGCTCTCAACGTCCAGTCCCGATTTAACGATGTCCAGATGAGTCCGTTTCGCGGTGTGTGTGTGTGCGTCTTATAATACGGCCTCAGCCAACAAGCGTTGACCCTGTTGTCTCATGTGACCCAGCAGGGGTCACTGTTTCCCAGGAACAGGGTTCATGACGTTTTAATGACTTTAATAAACCACATTTCCATGACTTTAAATCAAATGTCCATGACTTTTCCATGACTTTTCCATGACTTTAAACCAAATTTCAATGAATTTTCACAAAATGTCCATGAGCAAACATTTAGTGAAATCTGGGTGTAAACATGAAAAAGTGAGTAAATGTAGTATTTAAACTAACAATGAGAATACAAAGCATACAGTAAACCTTAAATGACTCAAATGAATGAGACAATAGTTTGATTAAAAGAATAAACATTTATATGTTTATATATATGTCTGTATGTATGCCTGCTTATATTTTGAGTCTTTCTTTTAAAAGCATATTCATTATTTCAAACTCAGCGTAAATGAACGGCATGAACACATAAATATAAAACAATGTCCATGACTTTAAAAAAAAAAAAACTTTTCCAGGCCTGGAAATAACCATTTTAAAATTCCATGACTTTTCCAGGTTTTCCATGACCATAAGAACCCTGCAGGAGTCACTGGGTCAGGGCGAGAGAAACCGTACCGTTGAACGATATGACTTCATGAGTGCTTTAGGTGTAAGAACCTCTGGATATATTGACAGACCGCATCACAGAGTTTGTTAATTCATCTCTCATCGTCTCAATTCCTGGAGTCTGTAAATTCCTGCTTTCAGCAGCTTTCTCTGTGAAGTCTCCATCTGTCCCCGTCAGCGGAGCTTTGACTCGCATCTCCCTCTGTTTCCGCTTCACCGCAGACGCTTTACTCGTGCGTCGCCTTAAATGATTTAGCAGTTTTTGCACATCTCAGATTTGTGTCACCAAGTGACTTGTTTGTCAGTTTATTTTTTACTGCCGAGGCAAGAAACACTGTTATGGGTGATGCGGATAAAAAGTAAAATTAGTTTTGTTGACGATGTGTTCAAAGACCGTTGGAAAGATGATAATCTGACGACGATGGCGGTTTTTTTTGCAGCTACTGGTCGTGTTAAACGTTGTAGTTTTGCCGACCTTGACAAAACAGACGGTGTGTGTCCTTGTGAGAGGGCTGTGCCGTCTCTCTGGGGAAGACCAGGATGGTTGTGTGTTCCACTCCCAGCATGCACCACTCTGAGCTCAGACCCACCGTCCACACAAACAACCCTCAGTCACTGCGAGGCTCGCTGGGATCGATACGTCCTCGTAACTCAGGGCCCCTGACCGGATCCTTATGGCCCTCAGGAGACGAGGCTCTCACACACACACACACACACACACACACACACACACACACAAACACTTAATGCAGCTCAGCGGAGCCGTGGGGGGGCTCTTGACAGAAAGCGAGTCGATACCAGTCATTAAAGCAAAGATACGAGTGCAATAAAAAACATTATAGAGCAATCACCATAAAGACGATCTATGTTCTGTGTTTCAGAGAAGCCAACTCAAGTTGTCATTGACATTTTTAAAACACTGATATTTTTCTGGAGGCTTTATAATGATATCAGTTATTATGACATACATCATAAAGAAGAAAAAAACAAAAGTTGAATTTCTTTGACAATTTATTTTACACAAATTGGCAAACAAAGGAATCTATATATCCAACAATTTGTATTACGTGTTCACAAGTGTTAACACTGTTCTGTTTATATTACAGTAGTCACATTTTATAACCTCTCCTCTGTGTTCTCATCCTGAAGTTCAGTCAAAGTTTCTCTGATTTGTGATCACATGACTGTTGGTCTCAGATGAATCAATTATGACGTCATAGTTTCACTGAGGAGCTCAGAATGTAATATTTTTAACAGAACCTGGTGAAAGTTGAACGGTTTATTTGTGGCAAGATTTTAAATGAGACACGTAGAATACAATATTTTTGATGAAATATCACAATTCTAAGCTTCGTTCCGGCTGCTTTTTCTGACTGGAAGCGTTTGTCACACATGATGTGTTCAAGGACCACCGGAAAGATGAAAATCTGATGATTAAGACAGTTTATACATCATCTGGCCGATAAGCGTAAAGTCATTTTGGCGATTGCTTAAAGAAAACATGCCTTTTCGGTTTTGGGGTTCAGAGGATTATACGGCGTCTCTACCTCTCTTCAGTCCAAATATGGTCACTTCCTGTTTATTTGGTTCCGGAAAAAAAAAACACGTCGATGGCCGTAATCCAAGATGGCGACGGCAAAACTCACATCCGTCCACAAACCAGCGGGTGGCGCCACTTCCTGCATGATGGACGTCCCGGTTGGTCGTTCATACTTTCTCCGTGAGGCGGAAGTGGGATTTGAGCTATTCTCTGCCCCGGCCTTTTAACGGTGTTTGTGCTTCTCCCTCCACCACGTCTATATTTAGGCCTCCGTCTCCCTCGTTACGGAGGCTGTGCTCCGTGGACACACACATCATTATGACGGAGCACTTTTCCTCGACTCCCAAAGTGCTTCAGAGGCGGTCGGGTCGGTCAGCTGGAGTCCAAATGCGGAGCAAAGGGAGCGATGGGGATTCACCCTCCTCTGGAAGCAGGAGCCGTACATCCACCGAGGTTTAGTTTAGTTCATTTACGTTAGCTGACGCCTTAGCGGCCGCTAACGAGGATAGATACCTAGTGCAGTGGAGGGCTCGGATGTATATTATGCATAATAACCATTTTAAAATTCCATGACTAGTTTTGGTGAAATAAAAGCCGACCGTCTACTGTATCGTGTGGTTTTAATGGTTAATGACATTAATTAACCCTTCCAGGAGGAAGGTGATTTGTGAAAGTGTTTCTTTGGAAAGTATTCCCAGGCTAGTTGCTGTGTGTGTGTGTGTGTGTGTGTGTGTGTGTGTGTGTGTGTGTGTGTGTGTGTGTGTGTGTGTGAATATCATATTTTCTAGTGTGGAATGAGATAAAAAAAGACGACTATGCAAGAGTGATTAAAGTAAGAGAAAGGCTGACATTTACTCTCCTAGAACGCAGAGGTAATCACACACACACACACACACACACACACACACACACACACACACACACACACACACACACACACACACACACACACATATATAATTGATTAGTTGTCTCTGACCAGCACCTTAATCAGCTGGATTGATTAGACCTGTGTGTGTGTGTGTGTGTGTGTGTGTGTGTGTGTGTGTGTGTGTGTGTGTGTGTGTGTGTGCCCCTGGAGGATTCCTGCAGGCTAATTGGTACCAGAGCATGGAGTGATAATGGGATACACGAGACGGTTGACGCAGATATATCAGTTCTTCATAACGTCCACATCTCTTCCTCTTCAGCCGTTCCCTTGTTCCCTTGTTCCCTCCTTCCTTACACCTTTCCCCATCTTGTCCTCTCTCCTGAAACACACAGAGCATCTGCCATTGTGTGTTTGAATCTGTCCGGTGAAAGTCTTTTTGGATGAGTCATTCCTCCAGAGAACAGCCGGCATGAGAGACACTGCTCATTATTTCAATGTTGGGGATGACAAAGAAGTCGAGTCTTCTTTTGAAGTTGGGGACTTCCTTCTGATGCAACACAACGACAACACAATGCAACATGTGCAGCGCAGACACGATGACGCTTCAGTAGACACTGATTGCATGTGTGCTGTGGGTTATCGTATGGCTGTATAGAAGAACAGGGTTCAGACACATGTTGACCAATAGGTTTCATGACTTTAAACCAAATGTCCATTACAAACATTTAGTGAAATCTGGGTGTAAACATGAAAAAGTGAGTAAATGTAGTATTTAAACTAACAATGAGAAAACAAAGCATACAGTAAACCTTAAATGACTCAAATGAATGAGACAATAGTTTGATTAAAAGAATAAACATTTATATAGATGCCTGTATGTATGCCTGCTTATATTTTGAGCGTCTTTCTTTTAAAAGCATATTCATTATTTCAAACTCAGCGTAAATGAACGGCATGAACACATAAATATAAAAAAATGTCCATGACTTAAAAAAAAAGAAAAAGAATTTCAAGGACTTTTCCAGGCCTGGAAATAACCGTTTTAAAACTCCATGACTGTTCCAGGTTTTCCATGACCGCATGAACCCTGTAAGAAGTCACTCGCTGGTTTGTGGATGCGGTTTTGAAGCCTTGAGTTCTGCATTTTGGGCTGCCTCCATCTTGTTTTTTTTTTTAACAGGAAGTGACCATATTACAGAATCTGTCATATGTTAAATAGGACGATAAATATTGGCTTCATAGTTTAGCGTCTCCTCCTGTTCCGCTCATCTGAAGTCGTTGACAGTGTGAGGGAAGGACAGAGCAGCCATATTGGATCGTATCTTTTAAAACCTTTTAAAAACCCACCCTTTTTTTTAGGCCTCTGCTCAAAAATGTCATCCCCCAAACTAAAAAGGTGTATCTCTGCAACCACTAGGGCTATTTGAATATTTTTTGTGTTATAATAAAAGAGTATAATGTGAGATTTTGTTAAGATGTGTAAATATCAGTTTATATTTTAGTGGTTATGAGTAAATGAAGATGACATTTATACAGTTTTTATAGCAATATCTGCCATAGACCCCTAGGGCCTAGGGGTCTATGGCAAATATTGCTATAAAAACTGTCAATCATGTATAACTGTCGTCTACATAGAAGACCTAAAGATGTAATTGCTCCAATTTATCCATTAATCAGCTGATTATTCTCTAGATTCCTTCATTGTTTGGTGTATAAAACATCAGAAAGCAGTGAAACCGGCTCTAAAACGGTCCCGTTTTGTCAGTAAAAGTTAGAAATATCCACCTTTCAGAGTCTGAAAACAGCATTTCATCCTGAAAACTGACTTTCAGCGATCATCGAAACCGCTTTGCCGCCACACAAGATGTTTTCTGATCATCACATCTTCATCCCACCCCTCCTCCCCCTCACATTTTCTCCGCGCTCTCTCCGTCCTTCCTCTTCTCTTTATTTCCTTCATATCTGTAATTAATCCTCGCTCGCCCCCGCTCTCATTTCCCACCAGCCTGCAATATCGCCGTCATTGTTTGCTGCTCCCACCACTTATTTTTGAGGGAGTGTGAGTGTGTGTGTATGTGTGTGTGTGTCTGTCTTATTGTTCATATCTGCTGGTATCTCCCATTGTTTATGTTTTTGAGAGGCATATGATTGCATGCACGCTGTTTATGTGTATGTGTGTGTGTGTGTGTGTGTGTGTGTGTGTGTGCACGGATGGCAGCCCTGTCATTCCACACCTGGTTGTGGAATGACAGGGCTGCCTGCTGATAATTGAAGCAAAGCCGAAAAAGAGAGAGAGAGAGGTGAGCAAGGAGAGGAAACGAGGCAGCCATGAAGGAAAAGAGACACTCGGCCTCCGGAGAGAGAGGTTTTAATTTTATTCAGCGTTTTTCTTTTTTTGTAGCGGAGCCATGTCATTTTCTGTCCCTCAAAATCTTTTTTCCATCTCCCCTCTCTGCCTTTGCGACGCAGCACATCCTCCCACCTCTCCTGGCTCACTGGATCCTGTTATTTCTGCTTCTGGAGCCTGTTTACGCTTCAGGAGCCTGAAGCATCTGCAGAGCTGTGGCACGCCGTCCACAACCAGCATCGCTGTCTCCACTTCAAGTTCCTGGGATTCTGTCCGTCTTTGTCTTCTGTTGTTCTTCTGTGGTGACTTTGAGCGGCCGCATTGAAGGCGTTAAAGAAGCCTCCATGTCCGCCACGTTTAGAAGCGTAAAGCGTAAAGGCAAAGCTGGTGGCTTGTTTTCTATCCGTCTCATAGTCCGCCTGCTCCTTTGGCTTTACTCTGTCGGACTTTGTTAAAGCGATTTTTGAGGTTTTCTCAGAGCGCCGTACGCCTCGGAAGTGTACCGTTAGCATGAAATGCACAAACCGCGACAAAATGAGCCGAGTTGTAATAAAACTGGAATTTGGACGCTCAGTCGGCAAGACATTTTTTTTGTCATTGTACGTTTCTGCAAACATGGTGACGCAACATTGGTTAGGCAACGTTACACAAGAAGGTCTGCTAGGTTATCCTTTACTCACGCTAGAAATATTGTTCCTGTCGGTAATGTATGTTGTGACGTTGTGAGGTAGAGTGATGAGGTTGCGCTGTGATGTTGCGTTGAAATGTTGCGTTGTGACGTTTTTGTAGTGATGTGACGTTGCGTTGTGAAGTTGCGTTGAGATGTTGCTTTGAGAAGTTGCGCTGTGAAGTTGCGTTGAGATGTTGCGTTGTGACGTTGCTTTGAGAAGTTGCGCTGTGAAGTTGCGTTGAGACGTTGTGTAGTGACGTTGCTTGGAGATGTTGCGCTGTAAAGTTGCGTTGAGACGTTGCGCTGTGAAGTTGCGTTGAGATGTTGCGTTGAGATGTTGCTTTGAGAAGTTGCGCTGTGAAGTTGCGTTGAGATGTTGCGTTGTGATGTTGCTTTGAGAAGTTGCGCTGTGAAGTTGCGTTGAGACGTTGCGTAGTGACGTTGCTTGGAGATGTTGCGCTGTAAAGTTGCGTTGAGATGTTGCTTTGAGACGTTGCGTTGTGACGTTGCGTTGAGACGTTGCGTTGAGATGTTGCGTTGAGATGTTGCGTTGAGACGTTGCGTTGAGACGTTGCGTAGTGACGTTGCTTGGAGATGTTGCGCTGTAAAGTTGCGTTGAGACATTGCGCTGAGATGTAGCGCTGTTAGATTACGTTGTTGCATTTTACCGCTCGCCCTAAACCAAGTAGTAAAAAACATGGTTTCGCTACACTGAACGTGGCGTCGTGTGTTTCTGTCTCCGCGCTACGAGGCTGAAACGTAGTTCTGCTTCAGTGTCGACAGTCAACGTGTCTCTGGTTGTAGAAACGCACAACGCTGACGTGGAAGTTGCTGCTGGATTTCTCCAACATGTAAACAACAGTCCCAATGTCCTTGATTCTTTGATTCCATCCCGATCCCATCAACATAAGCCGGCCTTGCTTCCAAAAAGTGGTTTGGCACAGAGCAGTAATGTGATTTGTCTTCTTTTTTCATCTTTGGGGGATAAGCCTTTCTTGTTTTCTTCCTCGTTCTTAGCTTCACTAATCGGGTTGTTTTCCGAGACACTTTGTGCTCAGAATAACAGAAGTAAAGACCTACAAACTGGTTGAATGATCACAACTGATGCTTCCCTCCCTTTCTTTATTTTTCTCTTCACTGGTCCTCTCTTCTGTTCTGACCTTTTGCCCTCTGCCTCGGCGCCTCTGCGATAACACATGTCAGTCAGAGATTATGGATCTTCCCCTGAGCACTTCTTTGTGGTTGAATGGATCCAGCGCTCAGCGGGGGTCACACTGCGGGTCACGCTTTACCGGGGAAGGGGTTCCTCCAAGCCAAGAAAAGTGACCTCTAGATTCTCTGATTTAAAACCATGATAAAATGTATTATTTAGACCCACATGGACATTACGTTGCTTTTGATAATATTTTGAATATATGTTTTTCAAATATATGTTTATAATTATGGTATTGGATTGATGTGTGGCTGTTTTATTTCACAATTTTACTTTAATGATGGGACGTTTAATGTAGTTATATACACATTACTCTACTTTTAGATTATGAAATAATCTATAATCTTACACTTCAGTTCCTTGTGTGTAACCGTGCACGTCTGAAACCCCACAAAAGAAATCGCCAAAACAACACCATTTATCAGATTTACATCTTTCTAACGGTCCTCGAACACATCGTGTGTAAAGAACGCTTTCGTCAAATAAAGCAGCCAAAACGAAGCTTCAAATTATATATATTTTATTTTAGCTTATTACATAAGCTGCTCCTTTTGTGGCAGGGCTGACATGCAGTGGTCATGTTTTCCAGTTAATTTTCATGGCCAAGAGTGACTTTGTAAATAATCGAAATTCATCTGATCACTTCATAACATTCTGGAGTATATGCAATTTGCCATCATAAAAACTGAGGCAGCAGACTTTGTGAAAATGTATATTTGCGTCATTCTCAAAACTGTTGGCCACCGGTGTGCACAACTTCCTCCAGAGTGATATTTTGTGCTATTACTGAGCCTTATTAACACATTAAACTATACATTATTGACCCATTTCACTTAAAGGTTTTCGGTTGTGAGGTTTTTTGTTTGGATTGTGACTTTGCCTCGCTAACAAGCTAGCGCCAGCCTCCGGAGCATTGTGGACACCTTCTTTCCTTCTGTCGGGGTGTATCGCTCTGTCACGTTTTAGCAACACGTTGGGATGAAACATGAACTGTCCGGGTCATGACTAGCTAAAATTAAATGAGCTCAGATGAATATTAGAAACCGATGCTAACAGAGAAAACACAACCTGACTGAAGAATACTCGGTGGTTCAGATATTCGTCTTCATGCGTTAGCTAAAGTAGCAAACGCACAATTTGTAGTGATATCAAAATACTTGTTCTTCCTAAAAAACTATGTTTTAAAAAAAGTGTAAAGAAAACTCTGTTGAAGAACAAACATAGCACACACACACATGGTTATTGCTTACTTAACGTAAACTGTAAAAAAACAAAGTTTGAGCTTGTATGTCTGTGCGCAGACAGGACAATGTGTGGAAATTAAAGTGGACATATTTCTTTCTAATGACTTTGAACTGAATGGAATTAGCCTAGCTGCTTCACCACAATTAACTACCTGGTTCACCATGAATAACTAGCTGGTTAACCGTGATTAACTAACTGGTTCAACACGATTCACTAGCTGGTTAACCCTGATTAACTAGCTGGTTCAACATGATTAACTAGCTGGTTCAACACGATTAACTAGCTGGTTCACAATGAATAACTAGCTGGTTTACCACGATTAACTAGCTGGTTCACCATAAATAACTAGCTAGTTCACCACAGTTATTGCCAGTCCCTATACATGCAGTGCTAGTATGTAATGTTCAACTCCATCCTCTGGTGTCTCTTGATAACACAAGCCTTATGATTAAAGTAATTTCCAGACAGCTGACACATGATTATTTAAAGTATTGTGTGGCGCCTTCATGTACAAACACCTCATCTTGTTCACTTATTCTGGCCGCGACATTAGTGAGGTTCAGTAACGGTATTAGTGAGGTTCACTAGTAACGGCATTAGTGAGGTTCAGTAACGGCATTAGTGAGGTTCACTAACGGCATTAGTGAGGTTCACCAGTGGCGTCCCTAGGCTAAAACATCGGGGGCTAAAGCCCCGGATGTTTTTTAATTAGCCCCGAATATTAATTTTCAAAAAAAAAGAAAATACGTCATTCACCCAAAACAGCGGCGTCAGGCAGCAGGCGCACTTGCAGTGTGCGCCAGTGTGCGCCCCCCTATTATACAAGTCGTCATTTAAGTTTCTCTTTCCTATAGAACCGGTCTACACCTTGTTCTGTTATTAAACTAAACGGCCGTATTGTATTGATCTTATCCACACACAGCTTGTCATTTCTGTCTCTAAATGGTCGCGTTAACACTTCTCCTCTACTCTGCGTCGCGCACGGCGGAGTTCCACCGCGATGCGCACAGACACGTGCGCGCGCACACACAGGTGAGCACTGAGCACACACACCAGCAGCAGACAGAGAGCGTCGAAAAATATGTCGCGTGAAAAGCAGACCGCTATATCTGCGTTTTAAACGCTCCCAGGGTGAAGATGGCAACAGCAGCTCTCCTGTGAGGAGCACCGGAGCAGCTCTCTGATCACAGAGCAGCTCTCTGAACACAGAGCAGCTCTCTGAACACAGAGCAGCTCTCTGAACACAGAGCAGCTCTCTGAACACAGAGCAGCTCTCTGAACACAGAGCAGCTCTCTGAACACAGAGCAGCTCTCTGATCACAGAGCAGCTCTCCTGCTCAGGTGAAAGAGACAAAGTGCTCGTGTCTTCTACCAACAATGAGCTGCTGGCTTCACATATTACAAAAGTACAAAGTACACGGACATAAAACTAAGTAATTAATAAATACATGGAGAAATGCTGTACTTTCGGGTAAATGGTTACGCCGTTAACAGGTTACGCTGCTCATAGCGACTCGCTTATTTTTAGGCGTTTTGCCAGAAGTCTCCGTGACGTCCTTTCTGCTGCTGCGTGTCTCAAAACAGAAAACAGATCTTAACGTTGAACATGAATTGTATCAAATCTACAACCCTGTTTTAAAAAGATGTGTAGAGGCTCACTGCTCCACTAATACTGATGCAACCTGATGCTCACATATCTGCACTCATTCTGTTTTGTTTGGCAAAAAAATAAATAGCTTATTGTTTTCCACAATGAGCTATTTAGTAGTAGCTAAATATTAGTATTTTTTTTTGCACAGATACAACTTCCTGTTCATTGATCTAAGTGATTGCAATTAAAACATTAAAAAAATCTGATGGAGCAATCTGATTTACTTGAAACTTTAAGTGATTGCAATTTTCTTTATTCTGTTATTTATAAAAGCGCAGATGGAATCACAAAATGTTATTTACAGAAAAAGTTTGAGAACCACTACTTTAAGTGTTTGTGTTGGTTGAGCACTATTAGCATTATTAGCATCTTATGTCTAAATATTATGTTAAAGAGTATGTTAAATAATGTTAAAGAATATGTAAAGAATAAATACATATGAGTATGTAAAGAGCATTAAATGTACAATGTAAACACTGTACATGACAAGATGCATGGTTCATTAAACATCTCAATGTTTACTGTTGCTGAATGGTTGCTGTTGGTATGTTCAACATGATGAATGGGGCATTTCTGTGCCTGGGCTATTGAGGGAAGTTTGTGAACATTGCTAGCCTATTTGGTATTAACTGGTAACCATGAAATGCCTCAATTCAATTCAGTCCAGAAGAGCAGGTACCTGTAGGGTATGTGGAGAGTGTTTCTATGTCTAAAAATGTCGCTGCTTCACTCTTCTGGGCTAATCCCCAGATGTGTCAAAATCCTAGAGACGCCCCTGAGGTTCACTAGCGGCATTAGTGAGGTTCACTAGCGGCATTAGTGAGGTTCACTAACGGCATTAGTGAGGTTCACTAGCGGCATCCATTACAATATTACTTTTTTCAGCCTTCTGGGATAAAAGTGAGCAGCAAACTTTCTTCTTTTCTCATCGTTCGGTTTATTTATCTGAAGGCTTGCGTCAATAATAAATTGCTCCGATGGATCAGTGGAGCAGTACAGAGTTATTATTATTATTTAAAAAAGAAATTGTGAAGCAAAATATGGTTGTCAGCACACCCACGAGGTAATCAATGGCTCCTGCGTAGTTTTGCTCCCACACAGGCGGTTGAATCAAGCTCAAGCAGAGGCGTCTGAATGTCAGATATGATCCGATATCATCCAGCGCTGGGACGGATGGCTCATCGGTGACGGGGGAATCTGTCCAACGGGTTAAACGATTATCGCCATCATTGAAAAATATCTTCCGTTTTGACTGGAATAAAGATAAAGTGCTACTTTCTTCTGCTGCTGCTGGTGTATTTCTACCGTGTGGAGTTCAGGGATGCGGCACAGCAGTGGGAGTTAGCTCTTGACAATAGACAACGGAGGTTTATTAATTCACTTTAACAAGACAAAAAAAAGCAGGAAAGTTTGAGTATGAATTCGGAAATATGGAGTGTGATATTTCATAAACGTCGCCATCTTTCTGGACTTGAGACAAGTATTAGGGGGGGGGGGGAGTATTTTGGCCTGCAGCCACACAGCAGTTCATGGACATTTATCATGTTTTATTTTAGGTTTTTATATTTGTTTGGTATCCTCCTCAAGACAAATTGATATTTACTATGTGCATTGGTTTATAGTCATGAAAACAATACAGAATAAGCTTGAGATGTGTGGTTCCACTTTGTCACTATCTGATGCGTTAGTTCTTCTTTGCACATTTAGTTTTTAGTTTATTTATCTCGGCTTAAATATTGAACTTAAATACAAATCTTGCATAATGTTGATATATATATATATATATATATATATATATATATATATATATATAAGCGGGGAAGTAACGGAGCGCTAGCAGGAGCCCCAGCTGGCTACAGCGGGGAGCTAACGGGGACACTGACCGAAGGTAGTAGCGGCTCTTAACTCGACTTTTACGGTATATATATATATGTATATATCCTATCAGCAACCAAAACGCCACCGACATGAACCCAAACCAGCCTTCTCTTAATTCTGCGGTGACGATGTTTATGAAACATAACTGATAATTGTCTTGTGTCGAAATGTGAATGACTCATCTCAAATGTCTCTCTAAAATCCAGCCAATGTGTATTTTTTCTGGGGAAAGCCTCCGTCTCGTCTCGACAGTCGGCTGATTGACCCGCTCACAGCGATCACTGAGCAGTGGTAAACCCCATCGCCGTCAGCGTTGACGGGTTTGATGGTTTCAAGACGAAAAAGAGAAGCGACGGCTTCGGCAAACGCTTCTTGAGCGGAATGCTTCTTCAGGTTTTTCATTTCGTCTTTTTATTTTTTATTGTTAGTCTTCTTCTTCTATTCCCTGCTCAGCCTGCGTCACCTCCATCTGTTCGTACCCGTCACATCTACCTCCTCGTCATTCGCTGGCAGCTAAAACAACATTTTATTTCCAGTGCGGTCCAAAATAACCAAATGTTGCCAAAAGACTGCAATTAAAAATAGTCAGCCACGGAGCTGATTTAATAAATATGATTAAAAGGCATAGAACAGTATATGTATGTATAACTGTGGACTTTCAACTACAAACAATACTTCAGTTGCTATTTCTTTGCCGTTTTCTTTCCCATGGCTGTGGTATGTTGTGAACACATCACAGCGAAGGAGCTTTTGTCGTCATCAACTTATAGACGCATTCCAATTTTAAATAACTTTTTATTAATTCATAATAATCCCATCAGCTCTCACTCTCACCTGCCCACTGTGCTGCAGTAGAGAGCATGCAGCTTTACAACATGAAGCATCGTCTGATATGCTCTTCTCAATCCTCTCCTTTCCTTGTTTTAGCGGCTAACTTTTCTGTAACCTGTGATTTGACCTGAAAGTGGATCAATTCAACTCTCACAGAGTTGCTGTTAATCCAGTTTTTATTCAAGTCAGGAAAAAAGAAACTGGAACACGTGTTCCTGCAGGCGGGGAAAGCTATTACTCTTTAAGTGGATGGTGGTTAATAGAAGACGACTTCTGAAGGGCCAGGAAATCATGTTTCCCTCGAGTCAAAGAGCTCGGATGTGTACGACGGGTCCTGGCTTCTGAAAACAGAAATCAAATCAACGATAATGGCTCTCTACTGTGACTTAATAACAATCTTTAAAGTGGCTATGAATGATTTTTACAAGATAATTCACACTCACATCTGCAGCTGCCCTCGAGTCTTCTGAGCGTTGTAGAGTTTCAGCTCTCCGGCACACGACTCCACCGCTTCAGTCTGCCACGAGTCGGTAGAGACCGGCATCGGAGGGAAAAGACGGAACAGAACGTTGGACTTTAATTCACTGGGTGGACAAAAACTCTACTTAACATCAACTATAACATTGTCCTCAAAATGCTGGACGTGTAAAGACTCGATGGTTTTGTTGTGTCAACCTAAAAGTTGATATCTAAATGTTTTATTCCCAACCTGTGGCCAAATACGTTATTCAGTTACTGCAGATGGAGGAGGAATATATATATATTTGTTTTTATTATGTCATTAATTGTCTCGTGACTCCTCAAATGTTTCTATTGACCCTTTTGTGGATTCACTAGAAAAAAGGCCTTGCAAAGTATTCAGCTGGCTGTTGCACCAAACATTGGACGGGCTTCAAAGAGCATACAGGAGACTATAAACTGAAAATCACAGGGTGGTGGTCATTGAAAGCAGAAGAAAAGGGGCAAAACAACTGATGGAGGATAAACGCATCAAAATAATTGCTAAAAAAAACAACAAACAGGAAAGACGAGTGGAATGAAAGGCAGGAAAACCACATTGAAAGCAGACGAGGAGCCATTGTGCTGCAGCTTCAGAGGGCGATACAGAGAGACATGCATCTTTAATGATGGTGCAGCATTTTTACAATCAGCCTAAAACACATATGAAGAACACCTTTTCTTTTTTCTCTCGTTTGTTGAATGACCAAATATTCCAACTACGAAAAAGACGAGGCTCTTTGGTTCACCAGGTTCCTGTATGCCGTGCTGTTCCTAACATTTATTTGGCGCTTAAGAAACTTATGGATGTGTTCATTACATTCCCTGGCCACGGCCGAGTAAATCCAATCAACGAGGGATTTTATGGAATTGCAGGTAATTGAGGTATTCAATATTTCACCATTTAATGAAAATGCATTCCTATCACTATTCATTACGGAGCTTATCATTATGCAGAGTTTCCCAATGTCATTGGCGCAGTGGAAGATCCCCATCAAATCGCCCTCTGGCCCAAACGAGGGAGATTTCGTCAATCGAAAAGGCTTTCACAGCATTAATGTGCATTTTTCCTCAAATTGCATTGCTATAAAAACATGTCTTTGACAATACAGGTCATGGACCTTGCAATTGCCTGCTGTAGGCTGTACAATACCCATGACTTGACCGCTATTCATCTTAGATGATCTGTGACTCCACCTGCCTCATCACAAATGTTGAGGCCAAGTGGCCGGGCTCCAGAATATTCAGAGAGTCTACTGTGCCACAGTTTGGAGCAAGGTATAGCAAATCATGTCATTCAGAAATTGCTTATTTTATGTCGAGGTGATCCAACATTGTACATATCATATACTATAGGTCACTACGATGGACTCCTAATTGGAGACAGGGGTTATGCCTGCAAGCCCTACCTCATGACCCCCTATGCAGAGCCCACACCAGGCCCTCAAGCCCGTTTCAACCGGGCTCTTGCTCGAACCAGAGCCCGGATTGAAATGACCATTGATGTAGTACCACTCACAAGGAGTGAGTTGGATAGGAGTATTAGTTTCCACAACTTGCTTACCACATCTCCGGACAATGCCGACAGAGTCTCCTCCTCATCTGCTGGACGGGCCTCCTGTTGGTGAATTATTAGGAACTTTGGAAAATTGGCTTTGGTTTTAAAAGACACACACAATGAACATGTATATAATCATTCCACAATGACGCCGCAATATCAACTTACCTCAGTGGGCTCCTCTCGTCAGACCAACATGATGGGTGGCGGCTGCAGCAATATGACTGATGCTCCAGTCACTGCAAAATATGACGATGGTTAACCACCTACCATTGAGATCAGGCCTCCTCTGGGTACTCCCACCTCTCCAGAGGAGCTGCCCCCAGCTATGCACTGCATTATGGGCCTGCCCCGAATGTGCTGGAGGGCCAGCTCCTTTGCAGGAGTAAAGTCCGGAGTCTTCGGTCCTCCCCCCATCTTCACAATGTCGGCCCTCTTTTTGTGAGCTAAAATATGAAGGATATGACACTGAGAAGCTGTTCAATACATTACCATGGCACATATTGGATTGACTCACCAGTCTGGATAATGTGTTTGTGCTTAGTCTTTACTTGCTCCATGCCCTCTTGATGGCGGGGTTGCAACTACATGGGGGTTGAAAGCACTTATATGACAGTGTTATTAGTACACCATACATATCATTATTGTAGAAAAGGATTAAGGTGGACTCTTAAGAATACAGAGAATCTCACACACTTTATTTCACTGCTTCAATTGATTGCGTTTCTGATTATGAATGATAAGTACTGCAGTGGGGAAATTGCAGGATTACAGCAGCAAGAGATAGTAGTTAAATAAAAAACAGTAATACATACATATATATATCCTCATAAGTATCTTAATTCGTATCAATTGGATACTCTTTGGGCTTGTTTTTATCTACTTAGTCAGAAAGAGTTGAGATAATTATTTTCGCTGGCAAGATCTCATTCGATGATTCATTCCATTAAACTACTTCCAGCAGGCGCATTTAAAGACATATAATCGGATTGATTGGGGTGATGAGGCACTTACAATTACCCAATACATTATCCCAACACTTACGCATTTAATTTGTCGGCGATGCCTTGCCACGCTTCTTGTCTTGCCTTTGCAGCAGTGTTGGATTTGGCAACGATGATCGTCCTGACTTCCTCGTATTCTGTCATGATCGTCTCCTGCTCCTCCGGAGAAAAAAAGAGGCTCTTTCTTTGAGTTTGGTTGCCATCGTAGACGTTTGAAGATCAGGGAAACTGCGATCTACGCTCTTCCCTTTTGAAGAGGAACGGCACGCGCAATTATCCGGATGACTGACGTCTGGTTAGAATTAACGAAACCATTTGAGGTCAGGTCAACCTTTGAGAAACCGAGATAGCCTGACGTCAATCATCGCGGTAATTTAAGTTGGATAATAGAACATTTTATAGACTTAGTTGAACCACATACGAGGAATGGGGCCCAGGTGGTCGCTTCTAAGGAAGTACTTTGAGTACCACGTGTGCAGATTCATGTACGAAGGTGCAGATCCTGCAGAAGCGGATCAACTGGGATTTGATGAGACCTTAGGTGTGCTTTGGGTGGAAGTTGGATTTGTGAATGAGTGCATGGCAGTCGGTGTCCTTAAAAACACACTTTGGTAGCCAGTGTAGTGCATATGGGCTGTTGAGTGAATGAGGCTATCCCTCTTGGGACACTGGGCCATGATTAGGGTCCTGCATATCAGCGTGTTTCCATACAACCAACTAAAATGGAAGCAAAGGTGTCGGGGTCTTTAAGGCCAAAATGGTAAACCAAAGACCCCCACACTAACTAGAAAATAAGGTCAACTGGCGCTGGCGCTGGATCAGGGAGTATATATCCCGCCAACTGATTGATTGATGCCTCTCAGGTGTTGCATGCTCCAGGAGCTGCAAAGTGGGCGTGGCAGACCTGAAAGAGCGAGAACCCTTCTAAGAGGTCAAGAGTTAACACACCCCATCTGACCCCTCTAGTGAAATACATCATGAATCTGGAAGCAAAGTGCCAAGAACCTAAAGATCTAAAAATCATCCTCGTATGTCCACCATCAGAGAGAAAATGAACACTTCCAGCAGAAACCCTTTTTGTGTTGGCGATGTTTTATGAAAGAAAAGGACTGAAAGATTACGGCAGTAGTGCAAATGCACAGTCACATATTTTACATTGTACAGTTTGCTCAGTAATTCTACAGGAGGATTCCGCTAAATCACAGTAATCTCATAGACATTTCCTTCAAGTTACAGTAATTCCACAACAATATATTGCTAAATCACTAATGTACTGTAATATAATACAATATACTGGCATGGCTACTGTGAAGTCACAGTAAACAGCTGTCATTTCACAATGCTGCTATAAAAAAACGATCCTTCGCTGTGAAAGTATTGCAACTAGTCGGCAGTAATTTCCTGTGAATGTACAGTCGAATAATTGATATTGTTCACACGATGCGTGAGGTATTTCCCCGTCAGATCGACTGAGACACCGAGCCTGTTGCACGACCGTTTACTTGTCGTACCTCAGACGTCCTTTCCAGGCACGCCGCCGCGCGGCTTAATGGTAGTTCGTGGTGATAGATGTTGGAGCGTTTCATGTTTCACTCGGGAGCAGATGGAAGGAAACGCAACGCCGTGCTCGGCGGCAGAATAGATGATGCAATCGCCTCGCATTTTCCGCTCCATCAAACTGAAGGAGAGCATTTTGAATGTGCCCGTTGGTGTTGGACGGAGCTCTCAGAGCCGAGGATCTGCTTGCATTTCTTTTTTTTCCTGGGTGGATTAACACACTGGTGTGACGCCTTCAGGCAAATTTAAAGTCTCCAGACGATGAACGGAAATGAACACATTTGCAACCCAGGAAACCTGTACGGTCACAAGGAAAACGAGCAAGTTGGAAACATTCCTGCTAATGGCCGATAAAATCCTGCCGTTAGAGGCAGTGAGCGATATTTATACTAAACAAACAAACATATATAGATTTGGAGCTGCGGCTACTTAATTAATCTAATTTAGAGGTTTTTTTTCAACTTGTGGTCTTTAGTCGGTTGAATCGGACTCTCGTTCTTTTGCAATTGAACCAAGAACTTTTGAGAGGAAGTGGTCTTGTTCCAGCCACAAAAAGAAAATAAATAGACGTAGTTGTGGTTTTTTGACTGATGTTGTGAAGCCTTGAGTTTGATTATTTGACCAGTGAACAGGAAGTGACCATATATGGACTGAGGAGGAGTGACGTAGAGACGCCGTATACGTCTGATGTCGAGCTGTCAATCACCTTGTAGCCCCGCCCCTAAAGCATCCCCTGCTTTATTGTCTGTTTGACTCTAAATGACCATCATTTACTAAATGAACATCATGCTGTATTGAAGAAGACTTGAAACTAGAGATTGAGACATAAACTCATGTTTACAATGTTTACTGAGGGAATACATCAAGAGAAGTAGAGTCATTTATATAGACTTCTATACAACCAGAGGAGTCACCCCCTGGTGGTCAGGAGAGAGAATGCAGCTTTAACACATGAAGCATAGACTTCTATACAACCAAAGGGGGCGCCCCCTGGTGGTGAGTAGAGTACAGAGACCTGAAGCATCATATTCACTCTGCAGAACTGGAGGTTGCCGCCTTACTTTCTGCATCTTGTTGACGCAGAAAGTATAAATTGCTCTTTTTGACAGAGACTAGAGAGCCGCGATAGAAACAGTTGGTTCAATAAACGCATGAATCTGAGTCGAGCTTGAAGACAAGAGGAACTGTCCTCGTGAAGCTGATCTGTTTCTCTGTACCTCCCTCTGTCGTGGCTTCTCTCTCTCTCCCTCTTTAACTCGGTGCTCTGCTAACCGTCAACTCCCAGGGAGTGGGTGTGCGACGCACTTACATAAAACCAGCATGTTACACAATTTGAATGCTGTGTGTGTGTTTGTGTGTTGCATGTTGCCTGCATGTGGGCTGTGGGGCCAAAAGTCTTGACAGGGCCTAATATAAAGGGATATAGACGATTATAGC
The DNA here is from genome assembly GCA_038501785.1 of Myoxocephalus aenaeus. Taxonomy (NCBI): domain Eukaryota; kingdom Metazoa; phylum Chordata; class Actinopteri; order Perciformes; family Cottidae; genus Myoxocephalus; species Myoxocephalus aenaeus. Next base: position 636,802 of record JBAMJR010000499.1, on the reverse strand, counting down.
GCTGCATGTGAGTGGGTTTGTGTGTGTGTGTGTGTGTGTGTGTGTGTGTGTGTGTGTGTGTGTTTACAATACATCCCAGGCTGTAAGACACAAATCCTCTGCTGCCATTCAGTGTGTGTTTATCTGCTCTCTTTACTTTACGCCTAAGCACAGTGTCGCCTGTTTAACCGTGCATGGAGCACACTCCCTAATCCTCATATCAAACATGGTGTGTGTGTGTGTGTGTGTGTGTGTGTGTGTGTGTGTTTTCAATAAACGGTGCAGCGCTGCATGGGCGACAGACGCACAGCAATCGTCCTGCCTCCTTCAGGTGGAGGAGAGAGAGAGAGAGAGAGAGAGAGAGAGAGAGAGCTTCGTGATGGACGTGGTGGAGGTTCAGTCTCCGTCATGATGCTCTAGTTTCCTGTGACTGACTCCTCCTCCTGACTAATTGGCCCCGCCTCCGATCGCCCGGCTTCCTGTTGTTTCTCTCCTATTTGCGTGTAATTAAGGGAAAAGTTGAGCAATGTGAGAGAAGACAGAAGTCTTGCTGACTTCATCCGGCCGTGTGAGGTACAGGGATCACGATGTACCTCAACTTGCACTCTGTTACCATTTGTTTACTGAGGAGGAGCAGGGTTCCCACGGTCATGGGAAACCTGGAACAGTCATGGCATTTTAAAATGGTTATTTCCAGGCCTGGAAAAGTCCTTGAATGTTTACACCCAGATTTCACTAAATGTTTGGTCATGGACATTTAGTTTAAAGTCCTGGAAAACCATTGGTCAGAATGTGATGAACCCTGGAGGCGGGACTTAGAGACGCCATATACGTCTCTGGTAGAGACCTGTCAATCACTGTGTAGCCCCGCCCCTAAAGCATCCCCTGCTTTATGGTCTTCACAGCCTCGTTCTACTTTCCTCCTTCCTCTCTCTCTGCCGTCTCACAACTACATCCTTCACTCAGGAGAGTGTGTCTGTCTCCCTAACATCCTGTCTCACAAGCCCCGCCCCTTTAGTCCAGTGATGTAGTGCAGTGACCTCGCTGTGCGTCTTGAGTACGTTGAAGGATTAGTCACCTGCAGGCCGTCTCTTTATGATTCACCTTAATCTCCTCAGTTGTTTTAGCATCTTCATCTTCCTCACTTTTTTTCCCCTGCCCACTTATCCTCTCTCTCTCTCTCTCTCTCTGCACCTGTATCTGATCACTGTGTCCTCCTCATTTCCTCTCTTTATGATTCACCTTGGGACACCTCTTAATCTCCTTATTGTTATATCGTCATCTTCCTCACTTTTTTTCTTCCTGCCCACTCATCCTCAGTGTGAGACTGTCAGGGTTCTCCTGTGTGGGACCAGCTGGTCTCGGGACTCTTTCCTGGGCTCAGCTCTTGGCTTTGGAGGACGTTAGAATGGAGGGTGTCTTGAGAAATTGATTTTAGGTGGTTCCAAAAATGTAGTGCTGGTTTATTATTATGGGATATCTGTTAAGGACGCTCGCTCACGCAGCAGTTAAAGTTCACGGCGCGGACCTTATTTTCAAACATGCAGAAACACAAAGAATAGAAACCAATACTACGAGCGGTCCTGTCCTGTGACAACGCTGAACAAGCTTGAGTTCAGACTCTCCAGAGGAGCGACCTGACAGCGCGGCAGGGAACGCCGTGGTCCGTAAATCAGCTGCCGGTGATCACCCAATGAACCAAAGGAAGGGGGCGTGGCAGTGGGCGGAGACTGTAGGCTGACACAAACACAACATCCGCACAACAACAACAACACAGAGAGGAGGGAAACACACAGGGATCCTAACGGGACCGGCCTAGTTCTGCCCTACATGCATTTGTTGGTGTTGAGGATCATTCTCTCTCTCTCTCTCTCTCTCTCTCTCTCTCTCTCTCGTTCTTGTAACCCGCCCCCTGCTGACTGGTGCTGCTTCTCTCTGCATGGTTCCTCTCACTGACACACATCTAACAGTATGTTCTGCTGCTTCTGTAACACACACACACACACACACACACACACACACACACACACACACACACACACACACACACACACACACACACAGTCAGGACCCTCCTGTGTGATTCTAGCGAGGAGTTATTTTGCCCCAGGCCCGCCGTTACTCACGAGTCATCTGTCATCTCACCCCACGCAGCCGGCCGCTCTTCCATCCATCATCTCACCCCCCGCCTCTCTCTCTCTCTCTCTCTCTCTCTCATGTAACTACATCATCATCATCATCATCATCATCAGACCTCTTGATCTTCCACGTTGCCCTCTGACCCCTCACCAGGCGTGCCCCTCCCTCCGTCCTCTCCATGACTCGGCAGAAACCTGCGAAGGTGAGACCGCCGTTCCCTTTTAGAAACGGAAGCCGTTGATGTCACCGGGGGCGGAGTCCACAGCCGTCACAGCGCTGACGGTGACTCGCTGACATCATGAGTTTGCTCGCTGAAAGGCTTTTTCTTTTTTTAATGCATGTGGATAAATCGGTAGTCGTGTTTCTGTCGTGATTCGCCTCGGAGATTCTTTCTCTCCTCGTCTTTTTTGGCACCGTCGGCCGGTCGGTGTGTCGGCCCACCAAAAGGTCTCCGGGACCGTTGGGCAGATTCCCGTGATGGAGCCGCTGAGTTTCCTTTGGAGACGACGTTCACGTACCCCAGACCAGAGTGTGTCAACCTTTTTGAGCCGCCAACAACCAAAAAAGTTAAATGTCACATTGTAGCATAATACAGCATATATGTAGCTAATTATTGCGCTACCTGCTGGCATGGAAGAGTATTTCATTACTAGGCCATCCACTAATATAGTATGCAGGCTCAGACGCTCAACAATGGAACATTATTTGTGTTGACTAAATTATATTTTTTGGACATTTTCCCACGGCACACCTGACCATCGCTCACGGCCCCAGAGGATGAATCGCAGTAACGTTGGCGATCCGTTGACCTTTCACATCATTCGTCAGGTCAAATTTATATTCTGTCCAAAATCTTTGTGACAAAATACTAAAACCAGCGCCATTCCCTCTAAGAGATAAGATAAGAAAAGCCTCTCAGCTGTGAGTTTCTACTCTTGTGCATACATGTTTGTGTAAACCATAACGACCTTATTTACGCCTACGTGGCGGTATGCTGAGTGTTGATGGAGCAGCCACGATGTTAGCGTAGCTTAGCGTCGATTGATCTGAGTGCGGTTTTTGATTTTCGTCTTGCGGAGAAAAGAAAACATGAATTCAGACTTCTTACAAATTGGCATCATTGTGGAGTTATTTCTGCATTCTTTTTCTAACCCATTTATTGTGATTAAATCACAGCTAAAAATATGTGAGTGACACGAATAAACACAAACGACCCCGCGAGTAACGCTTTGTTGGTCAACTCTCTCATCATGTAGTTCATCCTTTTGTGTAAATCCTTCTGTTCTTCCTCCAGTCCAACATGTTCCCCTGCTGTATTTAACAGTAAATAATAGTAATTAATGAATAACAACTGGTAGCTGAGCTCTCATGGGTTAATATATTTTAGTTTGGATATTTATGAAAGCCGATTGTCTGCAGAAAAACACTTTTGCATCGACCGTATAATACTGGACTCAATATTCCATAAGAGTGGCATTTGCATAGTCAAATCCATTTGAAATGATAAAGTAGTCATTTGCTTTAATTTGGGCCATTTCTGTGAATAAACATTACCATAAATCTGCAAAGCTTTTATTGTTTGTTCCCTGACGCTCATCGCAGTCATACCTCCATTCACCCCAAGAAGCTACCGGAATAATAACAATAATAAACCAAAAGACATAATAAATCAATTTACAACATCGGTGCACAATTCTTAAAAGGCAACAGAGTAGTTGTAATAAAGAGCGTTGTGTAATTTATAAACCGTATGTATCCTAATTAATGGTCATATTAGCCATACACAGATGTGTTAAATGTGTGTAATGACTCAGAAAACAAGCCAAATTGGAATAAAATGAATGATCACTCATCTGGAATGCAGTTGCATCCTATTAAACATGATAAACAATCCATAGAGAACTAATGCATCTACACATGCTGGCAGATAAATCATCACGTCCCGTTTGATTTATTCATTTATTTTGGCTTCGTCCATTTAAACATCTTTTTCACCGAATCACTGACTTGACCCACCAGTTTACTACCTCCATAATATTAATATTAATAATAATAACAATAATAATAATAATAATAATAATAATAATAATAATAATAATAATAATCTCCTTTAGACATTAATTTCCATTGTCAACATTGTTTTGTGTAGATGACAGAATTGCACACTAAAGGCGTAGTTACACCACATATATCACACATCTCAAACCATTGAGTGTTTATCTTATAAAACATCTCTCAAAACCTGGAAAAATAAGAGCGTAGAGCTGCTTATCTCCGGAGCCGATAATATCATGATACCTGCTTTTATTTTATATATATATATATGAAATGCAAAGAATTGGGTATTTCTTGCAATATGTGTTTACATATTTTAAACACTAGACTGTGCGGAAAAAGAGACTTTTAATTTGAAAAATCTCTGAATTGATAGAGTAGTCAGAAATGTCCTTCAGTCAAAAAGTATATATATGTGTGTGTGTGTGTGTGTGTGTGTGTGTGTGTGTGTGTATATAGTGTTTTAGTGTTTTAGTGTTTAGCACACTTAACATGTGATTATTGTGTTGCTCCAGGTTTATATCTAGTAAATAAATACAAATAAACCTCATGCCACTTTGGTTATTACTTCATTTACAACGTTTGCATGTTGTGACAAACAGCTGATCAGCCTCAACCGTTTAACTTCAGTTCCAACCTCTGCAATAACGTAATGATGTGTAATCAGAGGCCACAAATCATAACATCAGGGGAGCAAATTAATGGATTGGAGCCTTCAAACAATTAATTTGAAGGAACAAATCAGTTTTCTCTTCTTCCCCTGAGACTAAATCAGTTTCCCAAAGAAGCACCACAGAAATGTTTTGACCTTTTCCGTGTGTTAGAACATATGAAATATAAGATAAATGCCAGACTCTCTTCTTTGTGCTCAACACCCGAGGGAATATCTTTAGAGCCGTACCGTGGAGCAGCTCGGCTTGAAACCAGCACACGACGCAGCGCTCACCTCCCAGTGCTCCCAGTGACACGCCCCTCACTAACTGGTTGTGTGCATTTACACTCCAGCTCACGCGGCTCTCGTATCTGAGGATCCTTTAAGCCAGGAAGTTTAAAAAAGGAGTGATTTATGGACGCGGCTTCCTTTCCGTCCCTCAGCAGCGCCGGTAGTGTGACTACAGGCTGCAGCTGCTTCCGTCTATTTTTACCACACGGATCGCAGCGGTCTGGTGCCGTCGCACACCGAGACTAATGGAGGACTCGCTGAGAACCACGCTGATCAAACGCTCACAGGAAGAAGCGTGTACACACAATATGCACACACACACACACACACACACACTAGCGCACATCTGTGTGTGCACAAACAACAGATGTGCATTGATGGAATTCACAAGTGTGCAAAGTTATTTTCATCTTTCTGCAGACTGTCAATAAAGCTGAGAGAACTCCGGTTTGTGGACTGTAGTCTTGAAGCCTCAAGTTCAGCATTTTGGCCGTCGCCATCTTGTTTTGTGTGCAACCAGTGGACTGGAAGTCATCATATATTAGGGTGACCAGACGTCCTCTTTTTCCCGGACATGTCCTCTTTTCGAGACCTAAAAAAAGCGTCCGGCAGGGATTCCAAAAACGTCCGGGATTTTGCTACGTCGGGGAAAATAGTTATTACCCCCTTACAAGTTTTGGAAATGGTATCTCCCTCACGTTCCACCTTCTTGCGCAAACTCTGACTGTAGAGAGAACTGTCATTGGTCGACCGATCTCAACGTAAATGTAATTCCCCGGCATGCTACACACTACTGCTAGTGTATACAAACAGAGGAGTGTCCCCCTGAAGGACATTAGAGAGAATGCAGCTTTAACACATGAAGCCTAGACTTCTATACAACCAGAGGAGTCTCCCCCTGAAGGACATTAGAGAGAATGCAGCTTTAACACATGAAGCATAGACCTCTATACAACCAAAGGAGTCACCCCCTGGTGGTCAGCAGAGAGAATGCAGCTTTAACACATGAAGCATATACTTCTATACAACCAGAGGAGTCACCCCCTGGTGGTCAGGAGAGAGAATGCAGCTTTAACACATGAAGCATAGACTTCTATACAACCAGAGGAGTCGCCCCCTGGTGGTCAGGAGAGAGAATGCAGCTTTAACACATGAAGCATAGACTTCTATACAACCAGAGGAGTCGCCCCCTGGTGGTCAGGAGAGAGAAGCATATACTTCTATACAACCAGAGGAGTCACCCCCTGGTGGTCAGGAGAGAGAATGCAGCTTTAACACATGAAGCATAGACTTCTATACAACCAAAGGAGTCACCCCCTGGTGGTCAGCAGAGAGAATGCAGCTTTAACACATGAATCATATACTTCTATACAACCAGAGGAGTCACCCCCTGGTGGTCAGGAGAGAGAATGCAGCTTTAACACAAGAAGCTTAGACTTCTATACAACCAGAGGAGTCACCCCCTGGTGGTCAGCAGAGAGAATGAAGCTTTAACACAAGACGCATATACTTCTATACAACCAGAGGAGTCGCCCCCTGGTGGTCAGGAGAGAGAATGCAGCTTTAACACATGAAGCATAGACTTCTATACAACCAGAGGAGTATCCCCCTGAAGGACATTAGAGAGAATGCAGCTTTAACACATGAAGCCTATACTTCTATACAACCAGAGGAGTCACCCCCTGGTGGTCAGCAGAGAGAATGAAGCTTTAACACAAGAAGCATAGACTTCTATACAACCAGACGAGTCGCCCCCTGGTGGTCAGGAGAGATAATGCAGCTTTAACACATGAACACTGAATGTTCATTTCGAGGTTAGAAGCTCAAATAAAATATGACCTGGACACACATCCAGGTACCTGTCCCGGCCGAAGGAGGACGCAGAAAGGCTTCGACGTTGCTGCTGAAAAGTTTGAACAGGGAGCTGAATAATTCATCGGCTCTCATCCATCCCGTCTCCCCGTTATTGCAGAAGCCCCGCCGCTTGCCCCCCGCTGGAATTGGATCAGACCATTTCTTATGTCAGCTTCCTGTTGCGTGTACTGTTTCACTACACCCCGATGTGACATACCCCCCTTCTCTCTTTACCTCTTTCTTTATTCATCTCATTCTTTCCTCTTCCTCTCCGCGGGGCAGTCAGAGTCCACCATTACGCCGCCTCATGTCTGGCTCACTAAACGGAGGGTACCTGCTGGAGCCGGTTAATTATAGGAGACATAAAGAGAGCGGCCGGAGTCCATTGTAAAATACTAATTTCAGGCAATAATATGTAAATGTCCTACATGAATGTCCATTTGCTGCCTATTTGCTGCTCCAAATGATTCCTACATGCTTTCATTTTTGCTGGATTAGAAATCCAGACTGTTTGATATGTGGGACGAAGAGAGGGACATGTTTTATGATTCCTTTTGGAATAAACTGTAGGGAATACTGTATTTAATATGAATAAATACGGAGGGAATTCTGTATTTAATATGGATAAACCGAGGGAATACTATAATTAATGTGAATAAACAGAGAGGATACTGTATTTAATATGGATACAGAGAGGGGATATTGTATTTAATGTGAATGAACAGAGACTAATGTCGTTAATGTGAAAATAAAGTGTGTTTGTAAAAGAATAAACTGGGCTTTGTAGTACAAAAACACAACTAAACTGTAACTGCCTCACAACAATGATTGAAATAGTTGTGCAATCTTTATTTCTTTGGAGGGTTCTTGCCCTGAGTTGTCGGCAGAACAGCTTGACATTGATGTCGTCTAGTTGTTCAACACACTAACGGGCTTTGTTTTCATTCATTCAGCTCGACGGCACAAGCTCAGGATCGCCCGTCGATCTGAGTTACAACGTGGACTTTGCGCAGCATCCAATTAATGATACGCTACAGGTAGCTGTAGAGGCTCGGTGTCGCACGGATGCACTCGGCTCAGGGAAAACAAGTGGGAGGAGGAGGGTCGATTACAGAGAGCTGGTGGAGATCAGACAAGAGATTACACAACATCACGGAAATGAAAGTTAAGAAGAACAATTAGCCAACATGACCTCATTAATCTCATGAGGTCATTAATGGGTTTTTATCATCTGTACTTTCAAACCACCTATTATGAATTTGGATATTTCCCCAACCTTAACCAATAGAACACCACCCTATTTGTGGGCCCTTTCCTTTGAAAATATCATACCCAAACCAAAAAAGGTGTATCTCTGCGACCACTAGGGCTATTTGAATAATGTTGGTGTTATAATAAAAGGTACACATGTGAGATGTTGTTCAGATGTGTCAATCAATATGTGAACATTCTCTAACCCAAATCATAGCACATTATGTGAACATTCTCTAACCCAAATCATAGCACATTATGTGAACATTCTCTAACCCAAATCATAGCACATTATGTGAACATTCTCTAACCCAAATCATAGCACAATATGTGAACATTCTATAACCCAAATCATAGCACAATATGTGAACATTCTCTAACCAAAATCATAACACAATATGTGAACATTCTCTAACCCAAATCATAGCACAATATGTGAACATTCTCTAACCCAAATCATGGGGGAATGGTTTTTAAAACAAGTACTTTGAGTTTGGGTAAATATAACAAAGCTACATGTGAGGCATGCTACAGGTTCCAGCAGCCTGTATTATATCCTGTATTCTAGTCTCTCTCCTCTTTGCTCACCCTCTCATTTCTTCCTCCTCTTCCTTCAGTGGCAGTGAATAACAACATCAGCCCCACAGATGAATCCCCCCTCAGCCCTCGTTGGCCTCCTTTAATATTGTGTCCACCGGGTTTATGAGATAACTCGCCCATCAATTAAAGGCTAATTCTGTTAGCTGTCACATATGAAGCGCCGGCATATTTTAAGGAAGCGTCGGCTCTAATAATACCTGCTCATTGTGGCAGGTCCAGGACGAGAAATGGAAAATATAAAAGAAACAGATTAACTGCTTTCCGTTATGAAAGCCAAATAGATTGTTTTCTTTTTTCTTTGTCAAAAGCAATTCGTTGGAAGCGTCTCGTGTCACAGTACATTTACAGCACAATATTTCAAATTAATAGTTTCAACATTTTTATATATATATATATTTTCTTTTTTGCTTGAATGGTGTTAGAGTCATGCGATGTGTTGTTTGTCATGGTAGACGTCTGGATCGTACATTTAGGTTCAGAAAATCAAGGACTGCTTAAGTGTCTTTTACAAGACAAAAGGGCTCTAAAGACTGGAGACATCGGATCCATATGAAGCAAACATACAGTAACTGGACATTTGAATACAGATGCAGGAAAGCCCCGCCCCCCGTGTAAAATCCTGTTAGCCTTATGCGAGTCTCATGATTCCTCATTCACGACACCTGCGCTCCATCACCTGCCCCTGGGTATCCCCTCTAGCAACCCCATACATATACTACTCCCCTGGTGTCCCTGCTCCAGTGCCTGATTGTCTTTGTTCTCCCCCGTATGTTCATCGCCTTCCAGCATTATTATCTCGTGTTAGTTTCTATGGTTTATGACTTTGCCTTGTTCTCGGTTTTGGGATGTTTGCAGACGCCCTGTGTATGACTGCTTGCTGCCTAGTAAAAGACCTCACCTTATACCTCTGCTCTCCAGAACTGTTACACCCGGTGGTCCCAAAAGTCCCAGGTTCACTAGATATCAACTGTTGCTAGTACACTGATTTACCTGCATGTTCTGACACCAAATAACTTATCAGTTATGGCGAGCTATGGGGACTTCTGTGGTCTCGTGGAGAATCCCTGTGTTATGACTGCAGCTATAAGACCATTGTTAAACTAACGTGATGCATATCGGACCATAATTTACTAAATGAACATCATGCTGTATTGAAGAAGACTTGAAACTAGAGATTGAGACATAAACTCATGTTTACAATGTTTACTGAGGGAATACATCAAGAGAAGTAGAGTCATTTATATAGACTTCTATACAACCAGAGGAGTCGCCCCCTGGTGGTCAGGAGAGAGAATGCAGCTTTAACACATGAAGCATATACTTCTATACAACCAGAGGAGTGACACCCTGGTGGTCAGGAGAGAGAATGCAGCTTTAACACATGAAGCATAGACTTCTATACAACCAGAGGAGTCACACCCTGGTGGTCAGGAGAGAGAATGCAGCTTTAACACATGAAGCATAGACTTCTATACAACCAGAGGAGTCACCCCCTGGTGGTCAGGAGAGAGAATGCAGCTTTAACATATGAAGTATAGACTTCTATACAACCAGAGGAGTCACCCCCTGGTGGTCAGGAGAGAGAATGCAGCTTTAACACAAGGCAAGGCAAGTTTATTTGTATAGCACATTTCAACAACAAGGCGATTCAAAGTGCTTCACATAAAACCATTAAGAGCATCAAAACATAATGCAGAGAAAACAGGATTTAAAACAGTTAAGAAAACATTAAAACAGTCAAAAAGCTGAATAAAAAAAAATAATAATAAAAGTTGCAGTGCAGTTAAAGAAATAAAATGCAGTAGTGAGATGCAGCAATTGAATCTGGATCAATTAAAGGCAACAGCAAACAGAAAAGCCTTCAATCTGGACTTAAAGGAGCTGAGGGTCTCAGCAGACCTGCAGCTTTCAGGGACCTTGTTCCAGATGTGTGGAGCAGAAAAGCTGAATGCTGCTTCTCCATGTTTAGTTCTGACTCTTGGAACAGAAAGTAGAGCAGTCCCTGACGACCTGAGGGGTCGGGATGGTTCATAAGGTAGCAGCAGATCACAAACATACTTAGGCCCTAAACCATTCAGTGCTTTATAAACCAGCAGCAGGATTTTAAAGTCAATTCTTTGTTTGACAGGAAGCCAGTGCAAAGACCTCAGAACTGGTGTGATGTGATCCACTTTCCTGGTCTTAGTGAGGACTCGAGCTGCAGCGTTCTGAATCAGCTGCAGCTTTCTGATTGACTTTTTACAGAGGCCTGTGAACACACCGTTACAGTAGTCAAGTCTACTGAAGATAAATGCATGGACAAGTTTCTCCAAATCCTGTTGAGACATAAGTCCTCTAACCCTTGATATATTCTTCAGGTGGTAGTAGGCTGATTTCGTAATTGTCTTGATATGGCTGTTCAGGTTGAGGTCTGAATCCATAACTACACCTAGATTTCTGGCTTGGTTTGAAGCATAGACTTCTATACAACCAGAGGAGTCGCCTCCTGGTGGTCAGCAGACCATTACCAATAGCTTTCTTATTTTCATTTCACACAAATTCCTTATTTATTTGAATCTCCTCCCACTGGATAATAATCTTTTAGTTTTTTCTAAAGTGCTGCCTCCTGATTGGTTCATCTGGCTAGAGATGGACACAGTCTTGTTGAAAACCACTTGACAAAGTCCCGCCAGTTGCAGACTCATCAGCAACTACCGGCTTGTTCTCAGCATTGCAGTGAAAATGCTTTGAGACAAGCACAGAGCTCTGACTGGTGGCGCTCACTGTTTCTGCAGCAGCGATTTGTTTCGCAGCCAAACAACAACTACTCGTCCCCAGCAGCGTCTCCACAGTTTGAATCGGTGGAAACGATGAGCGATGAGCTGATTGCCACTTTGTGGACGGGAGGCAGTAGAGATGTATTCACCCACAGCCCATAAGTCCTCCGTGGTAGAAAAACCACAAGAGGACTTTGGCTGCATCGCGACACGTCTTCCTCTTTTCTGTTTGTTTTAAAAAGGTTATTAGAGACATTTTACAGATCACTTTCCCCTCTGGAATAAAGTTGTATTAGTTATTGCAAAAAGGTGTGATCAGAGATCTATAGAAGTGATGCGTGAGTTTTAAGATTTTTTTTTTAAATCTCAGAAAAGGTGAAAAACACTGCGGCCCAAAAGTGGAACTAAATAATTCAGCCGAGTATCGATCCGCCCTCTGACGGCATCGTGACTTTAAACTTTAAATTGACTTCAATTTTAAGCGTTGCATAAAAGCGTCACGCTTTATTAAGAAAAAAGCCAGATTCCCAAAAGGCTCCATGCAGAAACGTGTCATTATTAAATCATACGGAGGAGAACACACACACACACACACACACCCACACACACACACACACACACACACACACACACACACACACACACACACACACACACACACACACACACACACACACAAACTAATCTCGGTCTTTGCTGCCAGATTATTGTTTGACTTTTATTCTACTTTGCTGTTGATCAATATGATGAGATGAGGAAAAAAAACAGCATCAAAACGTTTGACTTCTTCAACACATCGTTACACAACGTATCGTTACACATCGTTACACAACGCATCGTTACACAACGCATCGTTACACAACGCATCGTTACACAACGTATCGTTACACAACGCATCGTTACACAACGCATCGTTACACAACGTATCGTTACACAACGCATCGTTACACATCGCTACACAACGTATCGTTACACAACGTATCGTTACACAACGCATCGTTACACATCGTTACACAACGCATCGTTACACAACGCATCGTTACACAACGTATCGTTACATATCGTTACACAACGCATCGTTACACAACGCATCGTTACACAACGCATCGTTACACAACGCATCGTTACACAACGCATCGTTACACATCGTTACACAACGCATCGTTACACAACGTATCGTTACACAACGCATCGTTACACATCGTTACACAACGTATCGTTACACAACGTATCGTTACACAACGTATCGTTACACAACGCATCGTTACACATCGTTACACAACGCATCGTTACACAACGTATCGTTACATATCGTTACACAACGCATCGTTACACAACGCATCGTTACACAACGCATCGTTACACAACGCATCGTTACACAACGCATCGTTACACATCGTTACACAACGCATCGTTACACAACGTATCGTTACACAACGCATCGTTACACATCGTTACACAACGTATCGTTACACAACGTATCGTTACACAACGTATCGTTACACAACGCATCGTTACACAACGCATCGTTACACAACGCATCGTTACACAACGCATCGTTACACAACGTATCGTTACATATCGTTACACAACGCATCGTTACACAACGCATCGTTACACAACGTATCGTTACATATCGTTACACAACGCATCGTTACACAACGTATCGTTACATATCGTTACACAACGCATCGTTACACAACGCATCGTTACACAACGCATCGTTACACAACGCATCGTTACACAACGCATCGTTACACAACGTATCGTTACACATCGTTACACAACGTATCGTTACACATCGTTACACAACGTATCGTTACACAACGTATCGTTACACAACGCATCGTTACACATCGTTACACAACGTATCGTTACACATTGTTACACAACGCATCGTTACACAACGCATCGTTACACAACGTATCGTTACACAACGCATCGTTACACAACGCATCGTTACAAAACGTATCGTTACAAAACGTATCGTTACACAACGCATCATTACACAACGTATCGTTACACAACGTATCGTTACACAACGCATCGTTACACAACGTATCATTACACAACGTATCGTTACACAACGCATCGTTACACATCGTTACACAACGTATCATTACACAACGTATCGTTACAAAACGTATCGTTACACAACGTATCGTTACACAACGCATCATTACACAACGTATCGTTACACAACGTATCGTTACACAACGTATCGTTACACAACGCATCATTACACAACGCATCGTTACACAACGCATCATTACACAACGTATCGTTACAAAACGTATCGTTACACAACGTATCGTTACACAACGCATCATTACACAACGTATCGTTACACAACGTATCGTTACACAACGCATCGTTACACAACGTATCATTACACAACGTATCGTTACACAACGCATCGTTACACATCGTTACACAACGCATCGTTACACAACGTATCGTTACACAACGCATCGTTACACATCGCTACACAACGTATCGTTACACAACGTATCGTTACACAACGCATCGTTACACATCGTTACACAACGCATCGTTACACAACGCATCGTTACACAACGTATCGTTACATATCGTTACACAACGTATCGTTACATATCGTTACACAACGCATCGTTACACAACGCATCGTTACACAACGCATCGTTACACAACGCATCGTTACACATCGTTACACAACGTATCGTTACACAACGTATCGTTACACAACGTATCGTTACACAACGCATCGTTACACATCGTTACACAACGCATCGTTACACAACGTATCGTTACATATCGTTACACAACGCATCGTTACACAACGCATCGTTACACAACGCATCGTTACACAACGCATCGTTACACAACGCATCGTTACACATCGTTACACAACGCATCGTTACACAACGTATCGTTACACAACGCATCGTTACACATCGTTACACAACGTATCGTTACACAACGTATCGTTACACAACGCATCGTTACACAACGCATCGTTACACAACGCATCGTTACACAACGCATCGTTACACAACGTATCGTTACATATCGTTACACAACGCATCGTTACACAACGCATCGTTACACAACGTATCGTTACATATCGTTACACAACGCATCGTTACACAACGTATCGTTACATATCGTTACACAACGCATCGTTACACAACGCATCGTTACACAACGCATCGTTACACAACGCATCGTTACACAACGCATCGTTACACAACGTATCGTTACACATCGTTACACAACGTATCGTTACACATCGTTACACAACGTATCGTTACACAACGTATCGTTACACAACGCATCGTTACACATCGTTACACAACGTATCGTTACACATTGTTACACAACGCATCGTTACACAACGCATCGTTACACAACGTATCGTTACACAACGTATCGTTACACAACGCATCGTTACACAACGCATCGTTACAAAACGTATCGTTACAAAACGTATCGTTACACAACGCATCATTACACAACGTATCGTTACACAACGTATCGTTACACAACGCATCGTTACACAACGTATCATTACACAACGTATCGTTACACAACGCATCGTTACACATCGTTACACAACGTATCATTACACAACGTATCGTTACAAAACGTATCGTTACACAACGTATCGTTACACAACGCATCATTACACAACGTATCGTTACACAACGTATCGTTACACAACGTATCGTTACACAACGCATCATTACACAACGCATCGTTACACAACGCATCATTACACAACGTATCGTTACAAAACGTATCGTTACACAACGTATCGTTACACAACGCATCATTACACAACGTATCGTTACACAACGTATCGTTACACAACGCATCGTTACACAACGTATCATTACACAACGTATCGTTACACAACGCATCGTTACACATCGTTACACAACGCATCGTTACACAACGTATCGTTACACAACGCATCGTTACACATCGTTACACAACGTATCGTTACACAACGTATCGTTACACAACGTATCGTTACACAACGTATCGTTACACAACGCATCGTTACACATCGTTACACAACGCATCACAACGCATCGTTACACAACGCATCGTTACACAACGCATCGTTACACAACGTATCGTTACATATCGTTACACAACGCATCGTTACACAACGCATCGTTACACAACGTATCGTTACATATCGTTACACAACGCATCGTTACACAACGCATCGTTACACAACGTATCGTTACATATCGTTACACAACGCATCGTTACACAACGTATCGTTACATATCGTTACACAACGCATCGTTACACAACGCATCGTTACACAACGCATCGTTACACAACGTATCGTTACACATCGTTACACAACGTATCGTTACACATCGTTACACAACGTATCGTTACACAACGTATCGTTACACAACGCATCGTTACACATCGTTACACAACGTATCGTTACACATTGTTACACAACGCATCGTTACACAACGCATCGTTACACAACGTATCGTTACACAACGTATCGTTACACAACGCATCGTTACACAACGCATCGTTACAAAACGTATCGTTACAAAACGTATCGTTACACAACGCATCATTACACAACGTATCGTTACACAACGTATCGTTACACAACGCATCGTTACACAACGTATCATTACACAACGTATCGTTACACAACGCATCGTTACACATCGTTACACAACGTATCGTTACACAACGTATCGTTACAAAACGTATCGTTACACAACGTATCGTTACACAACGCATCATTACACAACGTATCGTTACACAACGTATCGTTACACAACGCATCATTACACAACGCATCGTTACACAACGCATCATTACACAACGTATCGTTACAAAACGTATCGTTACACAACGTATCGTTACACAACGCATCATTACACAACGTATCGTTACACAACGTATCGTTACACAACGCATCGTTACACAACGTATCATTACACAACGTATCGTTACACAACGCATCGTTACACATCGTTACACAACGTATCGTTACACAACGCATCGTTACACAACGCATCGTTACACAACGCATCGTTACAAAACGTATCGTTACACAACGCATCGTTACACATCATTACACAACGTATCGTTACAAAACGTATCGTTACAAATTGCATCGTTACACATCGCATCTTTACACAACGCATCGTTACACAACGCATTTATCGTTTTTCTCTCGATTCAAGTAAAATAAGGGCTGCATTAAAGAAATTTAATACACAACAGAAAGCTTTACAAAAATGTGACTTCTGCATCATCGCTCTGCAGCTTTAAATTCAGTTCATTCAGATCTGAAGTGAAAAAAGTCACAATATTATATTCTCTTTCATGTTTGTTTGTGGTTATTGAAGCCTCGTTTCAGCTCTATTCTCCCCTGTTTACATCTCTGTTGGGCAGTGAACTCACGAGTTAGGATTCTAAAGAATTGATCATATTGAGCTCTTGGATTAAAAGATGAGTCCGCTCTTAATAATCCCCACGGCCTCTGAACATAATGAGACATCCTGGTTTTGAACCTATGACAGTCTGTCCGTTCTTGGTTCTGGACTTGTTTTTTGGAGAACGGCGTGTGAAAAAAATTCTCTGACTCGCGTACTTTACCGGCTATTCGCCAGGTCCGCCTATTACTGGCCCCCTGGTCTATTTTAGATAATGCTTATGGAGGGAATCGAAGAGGGAAGCTCTGCGCTGCTTGTTCTTCATTGTCGTGGGAGAGCGGGAGCAGCACTGGGCTCTAATGGGCAGCACTGGGCTCTACTGGACTCTACTGGACTGTACTGAACTCTACTGGACTGTACTGGGCTCTACTGGGCTGTACTGGGCAGGACTGGGCTCTAATGGGTTGTACTGGACTCTACTGGACTCTACTGGGCAGTGCTGGGCTCTAATGGGTTGTACTGGACTCTACTGGACTCTACTGGGCAGTGCTGGGCTCTAATGGGTTGTACTGGACTCTACTGGACTCTACTGGGCAGTGCTGGGCTCTAATGGGTTGTACTGGACTCTACTGGACTCTACTGGGCAGTGCTGGGCTCTAATGGGTTGTAATGGACTCTACTGGACTCTACTGGGCAGTGCTAGGCTCTAATGGGTTGTAATGGACTCTACTGGACTCTACTGGGCAGTGCTGGGCTCTAATGGGTTGTAATGGACTCTACTGGGCCCTATTGGCCCGCAGGCGCCTTTCATCTGGACGGGGTCTGAGGCGCAGTGGGTGTGAGGTTCAGTCCTAATCATCTGTCCACTCACGCATGTCACTATGAGTTTGGAGTGTGTGTGTGTGTGTGTGTGTGTGTGTGTGTGTGTGTGTGTGTGTGTGTGTGTGTGTGTGTGTGTGTCACAGGCCATTAAGCCCTCAGCGTGGTCTGGATCCCTCTAATGAGCATCTGTCACATCAAAACACTTCCAACAGCAGCCCTGGTTAGCTCGCGGTTAGCTACCGTCACCGCTAGTGAGTGGTGATGTCATCTCTTCCTCTTTCTCTGTCCTCTCCAGTGTCGCCCCTGAGAAGCATCCTCATATATTATTCTTACGCGTTACATTCATTACATTTCATTCGTTCTTCTCAAAATAGACTTCCGACTTCACAGAAACAACTTGTTGGTTCGGATTAAAATAATGACCGAAGGTTCTCGTCCCACACGGGAATCAAACCGCGGTCTCATGACTGACCGCTGGGTTTAGGTCTAACCCGTTTTTTTTGCAATCGGTAAACAGGAAGTCGCCAAATGTGCACTGTGGAGGAGTGACATAGAGACGCCGTATACGTCTCACAAAAGCTAAATTAACTAAATGTCTGTCTGTGTGTGTGTGTGTGTGTGTGTGTGTGTGTGTGTGTGTGTGTGAGAGAGAGAGAGAGAGAGAGAGAGAGAGACAGAGAGAGATGCGGCTGTGATCAGTAAAAAGTCATCAGCCGCTAAAAAACTAATTTCCTTGGGGAAAAGTGCATTTGCTTAATTTCCTGCTCCGTGGTAAATATCTCTCTCCCTCAAAACTTTGAACTTTGAAAAACTAAATTGTTCTCACCTTTAATGAAATAATAATAATAAAAAAAGTGTGAGTTACTTGGCTGCTCAAGAAGGAAACGTTTTAGCAGCCGCCGTCTTTATTCACCGGTGTGATTCAATAACGTGGATCATTAGTTCTGTTTAACAAGGTGGTCGACACCTTACTGTGTGTGTGTGTGTGTGTGTGTGTGTGTGTGTGTGTGTGTGTTCTCCTCCGTATGATTTAATAATGACACGTTTCTGCATGGAGCCTTTTGGGAATCTGGTGACAATGTTTTGATGGAACCAGCAGCTCGTGATTCAAATGGACTAAATATTGCTGCCGTTCACGACGTGAGGCAGACCAGAGGGTGCAGAGACCGGACGGATAAAACCTAGTAAATATTTAACTTCCCCACTAAAGCACAGAGGTCTGAAACTTCTGGACGCATTCCCAATACTAACTCACTTCCTCTGGCTGTAAAGGAGCGTTTGCACGGTTCCCTCATGAGCAGTGGTGCGTCACCGACCGAAGGCTGAAGGGAAAAGTTTTACACAAATACAAAAAAACATATTCTGACCACAGCCTGGGATCAGAAGGTGATCACGTAGTCTCATAGTTGTGTTTCTGATATTTATTTCTGCTATTTAGTGCTTATGTGATCTCGAAGATATTCGTTTGCTTCTCTTTGGCGGCTCCTGTGGCGATAAGCGGTAATTACAGTTTGTTTTCATCTGGGGATCTCACGACCCAGAGGTCATCGCTTAGCTCCGAAAGTCAAGATGGCGACGGCCAACATGTCAAAATCAGAATCTTTAAGCCCCTCCCCCAAATGCAAGCATGCACCAATCACGACAAAGTTCTTCCAGAAATGATTGTGGTGTCAATCTTCCGGCCTGACCTGACCCTCCAGCTGTTCCTTTGATAAACGTGTTGACAGTAAAGCTACGGGAGCGTGACCTGCGGCGGCGTTTTTGATCCAGTCGGTTTAACCGCGTTGTTCCGTACGGCCGTTAACATTCTGAACGTCTCGACTTCCACGCGTTGTGCTTGTATATCTGGTGTCCATCTTTTCTTTTCCCCAGCAGGGATTCCATCACTCCGCCGCCGCACAAAGCTTCTCGTTATCTCCATGACTGCTCTGAGATCTCAGCTTCCATTCCTGCTCTGCTTTAGCAACATGAAGTCGTGTTATTTTATTGTCGCTCTCTCGTATCTCCGCTCGTGAGCCGCTCGTCTTCTCTCTTGTTTCCTGGCCGCTGACCAACTGATTCCGTATTGCGTCTTTAGTCGCCACACCACACATCCTGAAGCTCTTCTTAGAGGAGCTCTCCTCTGGCTGAAGTGGACTCCAGCTCCTCAGTAGCTTTCATTGGAAATCCATAAGCAGCAGCAGCTCCAGCGGGGCCTCCATCCTCTCTGCAGGCCTCAGGATCGATCGCCCTCCGACTCCTTCACTTCTCTTTCCAGGCTCTCAGAACTCTCTCTCTCTTTTGTTCTCCCGCTCTGGTTTCTTCCAGTGATCAGAGTTAAAACACACGTGTGTCTATATGTATTAGAGATGCATATATATATATATATATATATATATATATATAGCCGCAAGACTTTTTAGCGTTTTTATGAACATGAAAAGAAAGAAAGCGCTCCTTAACCCTAGAACACTAACGTTACAAATAGTAACACCATCACTAACGTCGGGTATATTTCACTCGATATAATGTACCTGATAAAATATACTGCAAGTTGAAGTGCTCTTCTTTCATTTTACCCTACAGAACTTCTCAAAAAACGATATACAGGTATCATGGGGGATCCTGAAAAAAGTTTCTTAGTTTTGACCGATCGCGTTCGATCCGGAGTCGGTCTCATGCACTTTAAAGTCTTGTTCCCGGAGTATCCTCTGAGAACCCCAGACACATGGACCCCTTGACCCCTTGACCCCAGATGCTCGCTGTCTCCCACCCGATAGCCGGCTAGCCTCGCTCCCCCGGAGGAGAGCGCCGGGTGTCACAATTATTACAACTATGAGAAGGGAGAGAGGAACATCTTCACTTTTGTGAAGCTGATGCCATGAAAAAAAACTTCCCTGTTCATCAAATTGTACTTTTTTTTTAATGAATTCTTGTGTTTTATGTGCGGAAATCTTAATTTGTGACTGAACGTAAGCTGTCGGATAAATGTAGTGAAATAAAAAACACAAGAAAATACCCGAGTAAAGTACAAGTACCTCATGAGCACTTCACTAAATGTACTTGTTTTCACTGGAAACTCCTCGTGATTTAAATCTTAACTGCTGTGAACGAACTTTGACTGTTTTCCCATTTTTTGTTTAAGTGTTTAAACGTCTCCTCTCTTCCTCTCACCCCGCAGACCGTTGCGTTGCCATGACGAGCGAGGAGGAGGAGGAGGGCCCCAGCGCTGCAACACCGGCGGCGGCGCCGACGATCTCCAGAGCGACGGCAGCCGAGGCCGGGGCCGGGGGCGACGCCTTCACGTCCTCCTCCGCCCGACGGCCCTCCCCGCACAAAGAGGAGGAACTAGAGGAGGAACTAGAGGACGAAGGGGTCCTCCGGGAGGAGAGGATCGAGGAGGACGAGGAGGAGGACGTGGTGGAGTGCGACGGGGACGATGAAGACGACGAAGACGACGACAGCAGCGACGGCAGCGTGCTGGTGGTGCCGTACCCGGAGCTGGCCCCCGTGGTCTTCTTCTGCCTCAAGCAGACCACCTTTCCTCGCAGCTGGTGCATCCGCATGGTGTCCAGCCCATATCCTTTAAAGAGCACCGCTGATGTCTGCACTCTGTCATCCCTCATCCTTTATTCACCCGGCTTCGCTTCTGGGCTCCGCAGTAAAAACGCCAAGAAGGGTTTGTTTCACTTTGAGGTTCCCGTGTTGGCTTTTTGTGTTTCAACCTCGGCAGTCCCAAGGCGGTGCAGGGGGGCGGGATCCAAGTCCAGAGCGGTGCAGGGGGGCGGGATCCAAGTCCAGAGCGGTGCAGGGGGGCGGGATCCAAGTCCAGAGCGGTGCAGGGGGGCGGGATCCAAGTCCAGAGCGGTGCAGGGGGGCGGGATCCAAGTCCAGAGTGGTGCAGGGGGGCGGGATCCAAGTCCAGAGTGGTGCAGGGGGGCGGGATCCAAGTCCAGAGAGGTGCAGGGGGGCGTGATCCAAGTCCCGCCCCCCTGCACCGCTCTGGACTTGGATCCCGCCCCCCTGCACCGCTCTGGACTTGGATCCCGCCCCCCTGCACCAAGGCGGTGCAGGGGGGCGGGATCCAAGTCCAGAGCGGTGCAGGGGGGCGGGATCCAAGTCCAGGGTGGTGCAGGGGGGCGGGATCCAAGTCCAGAGTGGTGCAGGGGGGTGGGATCCAAGTCCAGAGTGGTGCAGGGGGGCGGGATCCAAGTCCAGAGCGGTGCAGGGGGGCGGGATCGAAGTCCAGAGTGGTGCAGGGGGGCGGGATCCAAGTCCAGAGTGGTGCAGGGGGGCGGGATCCAAGTCCAGAGTGGTGCAGGGGGGCGGGATCCAAGTCCAGAGTGGTGCAGGGGGGCGGGATCCAAGTCCAGAGCGGTGCAGGGGTGCGGGATCCAAGTCCAGAGGGGTGCAGGGGGGCGGGATCCAAGTCCAGGGTGGTGCAGGGGGGCGGGATCCAAGTCCAGAGTGGTGCAGGGGGGTGGGATCCAAGTCCAGAGTGGTGCAGGGGGGCGGGATCCAAGTCCAGAGCGGTGCAGGGGGGCGGGATCGAAGTCCAGAGTGGTGCAGGGGGGCGGGATCGAAGTCCAGAGTGGTGCAGGGGGGCGGGATCCAAGTCCAGAGGGGTGCAGGGGGGCGGGATCCAAGTCCAGAGGGGTGCAGGGGGGCGGGATTCAAATCCAGAGCGGTGCAGGTTTAAACAACATGTAGGGGCCGTATTTATTGATGCATGACACACGTGTGCTGCGCTTAGCAACCACTTCAGCAAGGAGTCATACTTACATTATCGATCTTAATGTAGCTGACATTTGCATTTTTTCATGTACCAAACCACATATTTCACTTGTATATTACTTATGGTGTTCAATACATCCAAATATAGCAGTTTGGGGCTTTTTTTCATAATGATTTACAGTTTTATATAACAATCGCTCAGTCTGCCCCCGCTAGGGGGGGATTGGTTTTTAAAAGGTTTCAAAACGCGAGAGCCAACATGTGACACAAACACAAGCACTTTTGAAAGCAGTTAAAAAAAGAAAAGTATCAGAGTAGGAATAGTGGCAATTAAAAACAAAGGTGGCAGTTGATGTAGCAATATCTTTAACTTTAACTGACTGGCTGCTTGCAAACACGTCTGAGTTATTATTCTAAAGGGAATATGTCAATGTTGAGATGGAACTACTTATGTTTAATACACCTGGAAGTGTCGGCATGCAGGTAGTTTCCTTGTTCCTGATGACTAAAATAACAATCCATATAGTGTTTTTTTCCAAAGCACACTTGTTATTGTATTTCTTTAAATCAAATTAACGTGGTGAAGTCTGCATCACATTTCTCATAGAAATCTCGTGCAGAACGCGCAGAACATTTTCTCAAATATCTTTTTCATCTAATTGACATTTTGTTGTGCAACAGCTCCCGTCCCGTCTGTCTAACGCAACAACCCCATAACAAACAAGCAGACACATTATTATATTGTGACAAGCAGTTTTAGGTACCACCCCGCCTCCTAATTCCACATTCCTTGTCACTCACTCTCCTCATGCATACTAGTCCAATCCGGTGACTTAAAGGAACGCGGCTGCTTTTGCTGACGTCTTCCCTCATCGTGGTTTTGGTCTGGGCTTCCCGGTCCTGGTCCCTCTGGCACCTAAAGCCCGCTTCCTCCTGATACTGGAGCAGAGCAAAGCCACTGCGACGCTCTACGGCCGGCTGTCTGATCATATGAACGTTTCTCACAACGACATGTCATGTTAAAGGAGCTCTCATGGGATGTCTGCAGCTGTACTTTACTCATATTCTAAACACAATACTTAATATTACGCATTATTATAAAACATTTCCCCCCCACATAAGCAACTCATAACTGTTATGGGCCGCACGTTTAACCGGCGGCATCGTGACTCCTCGTATCGGGAGACCTGGGAGGACTCGTGTCTTCATCTCAGTGTTTACCTCAGGGGTTGTGTCTTCTATCTATTTCATAGGAAGTGACAAGCTGCTTAAGAGTAACTCACTCACAGGAGGATTCAGAGAAACGATGAGGAAGGTACACTGATGGAGAGAAGAAGAAAGAAGGTGAGACTGGCAGTAGATTGTGCTGAGGAGGTGAGAGAAGAACTACAACAACCACAGTATGGGTACATAATGTAGTACATAGTGTAGTACATAGTGTAGTACATAGTACACAGTGTGTTTTTGTTCTATCTCGGATGCACAGCAAAACCACCAATCACGAGTTTGGTTTCCGAAAAGAAACATTCCGGCTCCAGAAAGCACGATGTTGACCAGAATGAAACACATTTATTATACCTTTCCAGTAACTTCAATCATGCATAGAATATGAAATGCATGAAAGATGTTGTGTAATGGGAGCGTGTGTGTGTGGACAAGCAAAGATCCCCCACCTGGCATTAGTGATTCCTGTCGGAGAGAAAGATGGAGATTGAAATAAATGCGTCTCTTTGCAGACGCTCTGCACTTCTTACCTTTCCATTAAGGAAACGTCACGTCAGCTTCAGGTTCATCCATCAGCAGCTGGAGAGAAAGAGCAGCAGAAAACAAACGAGTCATCCATCCAGGTCTAAGTGACACGTCGGAGAAGAACCTCTTTGGCTTTTGTCTGTTATGTGATCCTCTGCTCACGAGTGAATTATAACATATTATGAGTCTTCTCATGTACCTGATGAGAATACACCGAAAAGGGAAAACTTGCTGCAACAATATGAAGCTTTACAGATCTGTATTCTCATATCAAGTCTCTAAAGTAGGAAGACGTTGTGCAGGCATTTGTGATCGTAAAATCGAGATTTGGATGGCTTAATAATATTAATACATTTTGTTTGTGTAGAGCTTTAAAAAGTTACTCAAGACATTTTATATGATAAAAAACAGAAAGAATAGAAGCAATAACCAGCTGGCAACCTCCGGTTCTGAAGAGTGAAGTCAAAGCTTTATGTGTTAAAGCTGCATTCTCTCTCCTGACCACCAGGGGGCGACTCCTCTGGTTGTATAGAAGTCTATGCTTCATGTGTTAAAGCTGCATTCTCTATACTGACCACCAGGGGGTGTGGGAGTCGGATAAATCAATCTAGATCCGTGTTTGACCCTTATTATTATCTCTACATTGCGAAACACAACCAGAGTTTTTTTTTTATTTTATATCTTGGGCGTTCCGAGATCCTGCGATCTCATTGGTGCTCAGACTCTTCTGCGCGTGCGTCAGACGGCACATGAGGAAGTAGACGGTCATTTCAATATGCTGTTTGTCATGGTGCGACCAAGGATCAGCTCAGTGGGTCATCTTTCAATTTCTGAACCGAAAAACACAGTTTTTGGACTGAATATGCTTCCAATGTGTGTGTTTATTGTGATTATTGTTGCAGATTTAGATGCTTTAGGTCATAATCTTTTAAAGATATGCAGTATTAGTCTGTGGGTTGATGTTAAGACACCGAACAATACTTTTTTTTTTTAACTCTGAGCTCTCGAGGAGCCATTTTTGGGGAATCTTGCTCAGTCTCTTGACTTTGGATGATATTTATGGTGAAAATAAGTTTACATTTTGAGTTGTGGATTCGTTAGAGATCAGGGACAATAGGGTCTGGTGTTCACATCGTGGTCTTAAGAGCTGTAGAACTCTAGGGGCTTGATCTGATAAAAGTTTTAAATTAAAAGAGGAATCATTGTTGGCTGTATTAGTGCTTCAGGAGTTCTGAGTGCTGGCTCAGCTTCCTCCTCTTTCTCCCTCTGGTCCATCACTCTTCTTCACTCCTTCTCTCTCAGACAGCAAATCATTGGTAGTTCCCGTTGTGTTAAATCTTTTCTTCGAGACGTCAGTGAGGCAGAGCGTCGGGTACTTGGCAGTCGTCGGGTCAGACTTCTGTCGCTCTGCATTCATTGCAAATCACAGTTCGACATCATTTACTCCGGGATTTTATTTGTGCGTCGCTTTAATTTAGTTGTTGTTGTTGCTTATCCTCATCCACACGATCCAAAATGTCCACTTCACCGTTGTCCAGTGCCAGGAATGTGTTTTTGGGAAGCAAGAGAGCTGTTGTAAAGGAGGTGGATATCGCTGCTTGACTATTTATAAATCAATGAGACTAAATATGCAAAACACCTTTTATATAACACAACATAACAGCCTCGAAAAGAATACCCATGAAGTTGAATCAGGTTCTTTGTATTGTGCAGCATGAGCTTTACGGAGGTGTACCGTAATAAGTCCACATTGTGTCATAATTATAAAGACGTGTCCGAGAGCACTAGAAGCACTCGGACACGTCTTCTGGTTCTCCTCCGGGTAAGTTGTGCTACATTTGAAGTGTACTTGACAATGTCTTATCAACGATAGAAACGTAAGTCTGCTCTACTCGCTTACAAGTGTGTTACACTTTAATTGTATTTGTGTGAGTCGCGAAACAGCGGCTCGTAACAACATGAAAGTAAAACTATGAAAAGCTAAATAAACCAGGAACACACACACTAATTATCACAGGAATAAAGCGATGTCACTCAGTGAGCTACAAACACAATGTAACACATGTAACACATGATTTTAACACTGCAGGGAACTAAAATGTCTTTCATGTAAAATGAACGCTGGTTCTGCCGATCCCACTGAGAATCAACACTCTGGGTCAGATATCAGTTATTATACCATAAACTGGCTGAACACTTGGCCATTAATTCCTGTTGATGGACAGCATCAGACGTCTTGTTAAACATTACGGCAACCGGCCGCTACGGCGCTTGCTCACAAGCCGTTAGCTTTATCTTAACGTTATGTTAGTTAAGATTTTGTGATTTTGATTTATATATTTATATGTATTGATTTGGGGACAATGACCTGGTGTATTGTGGTTAAATATACTTTAAGATCATATTTACTGTCAATAGTACGCGATTTCAAAACCTTTATTCTGGCAAATGTAATCTTGCTTCGTGTTAGCATTGTTTTAATCAAAATATTTTGTGAAAACATTGATATTGATTTGGGGACAATGACATGGCTGAATAGCTAGCTAGTCAAACATACTGTCGGATCATATTTACAGTTTGCCAACAGTACACAATGTTTCATAATCTTGCTAGCATAACGTTAGCTTTCTAGCTCGTAGCCGAGAACTATCTCCCGTTGCCAAGTTGCATCTAAGGTCGGTTTATGTTTACGTTGCACACGAACCTCATGGGATGGTGATACTAGTTCCAGGTATTAGCCACCCCCTTGTGTTACCAGGGAAATGTTCCAGAAAGTTCTGTCCTTCCCGTTGTCCATTTAGTCCTCATTATGGACGACTCAGCAGGCATTATATCTATTAATGCATAACAATGGTTTGTTAATCTTTAAGAACCTTTGGATGTTTTACATGAACACTATGGGCTGAAATGTATGAAAGTATGTATATCATTACTTAAGATATGTAGCCTACAAACATGGGATATGGTAGGTTTAAAGCACAGCTTAAGCCAAAGGTTTTGGTGTATTTAAAGTGATGGAGGGTTTTATTTTGAAGGGTCTTTGGGACTCAACTATGGTGACTTTCAAATGAAGAACAATGAAGTTAAGGCCACAGAAATCCGTGCAGAGCAGCGCGCCGTAGTTCTCAGTGTGATCAACAGTCCTCTCAATGTCAATATCAGGAATTTGTGTTTCTATAAAGCTTAAGAGGCTTTTTGTTGGCTCGTCTCCTCCAGCTTCGTGCTGCAACAACAACAACTCCATCTTATTGAATCTTAACCACGTTGCTGCCCAAAGGCGCTCGTGTTGAATTATGTTGGAAGTGCTTGTTGGAAAAGCACTTTTGAACAATTCAGTTGACTGAATAGAGGAACAGAGACAGACGAGGTTAAGAGAAACACGGAGGAACGTATTCCAGCCGAGGAGCTCCCAGCGGTCCGACCGTCCGGGAGAAAATTGCTATTTTGTTGCTTCAATGGTACTTTTCCCACACGGGGACGACTGCGGAGTTGCATAAGAAATGAAAACGTCGAGGCTATTTGGTCACGGCCCGCGGTTTCCAACGGGGAGGAGTCTCTTTGTGTCCGCAATTGGGTCCGCAATATATATATATATATATATATATATATATATATAACACGTTCGACTGTGTCGTTAATCCACGATTACATCCAATTAGCCCACGGGTCATGTGACACCAGGTCTGGCTGCTGATTGGTTTGGCACTTTGCAGTTTAACAACATCGCCTTTAAACAATGTTCCGCCGCTATAATTATATGAGCTTCAGGTATCAGAGAAACCATTATCAAATATAATTCAGGATAACGATGTGAATCCTTTGTTTCAGGACCAGGTATTGGATATTCTGTCTCGTTGGCTGATGCTTTGCATCCGGAGAACGGGATTCAATTGATGCAAATGGGCAGTCGTGGAATAATCATTAGACACAAGGGGATGCATGTGAAACACCTCTTGGGTTGTGCGATTGGATTAATGCGGCTGAGCTGGAGGTCTGCTCAACAAAATCAGTTTGATTGGTAAATCAATTCCCTGCATCTGAAGCTGAACGGCTGAGCAGTGCACAGCGCTAACGGCGCTAACGGAGCCGCAACCCGATTGGCTGGTGTCTTTTTGAAGGGTTGTTTGTGTGGTCTTGTTTTGCATCCTCCCGTGAAGCCCTTTGAGACTGCGGTCTGTGAACGAACGTTGACGTTGGGCTGTTCGGAATGGGACGCGCTTCTCTGGCTGAAGTTGGTTTGGAAGTCGTCTTGATCGTCTGGTTTTTAAGTTTATGTCTCAATCTCTAGTTTCAAGTCTTCTTCAATACAGCATGATGTTCATTTAGTACATTATGGTCATTTAGAGTCAAACAGACCATAAAGCAGGGGACGCTTTAGGGCGGGACTACAAGGTGATTGACAGGTAGACACCAGAGATGTATACGGCGTCTCTACGTCACTCCTCAGTCCAGATGTGGTCACTTCCTGTTTACTGGTTGCACAACAACAACAACAACATGGTGACTCTGGCATTCAGACAGTTAGAATCCCTGAAGGGAAACACCATGAACCTCCGTCCATCAGTCACAGAGGACGACGTTAACCTTTTTATTCCCATTGAGCCTGGATGGTTAGCTTAGCATCTCTCAATCATTGGGGTCATGATTTATATATTAATACAGGAGGTAATTTAGCTGAATACTTTACTGTAATGTGTAATGGACAGGTCTTCATGCAGCGGTCAGGTCCTGGGGTTGTGTGATGGAGACGCTCGGCATGGAGGAACTTATCTATGGAGACACGTTGGAATGGACAATCAGAAGCTGTCAGCAGCTGTGAGGCGTCTTCTGTCTTTATTTATTCAGTTTCTTCTGCCACTCATTAATATTCCAACTCCCTGGTTCCCTTCCATTCTCTCCCTGCTCTCCCAGCAGCTGTGCTCATGCTAATGTGACTGTTAATCACTGTGTGATGTCACGCTACGGACCGGAGAACCGCTCCTCCATCCGTTCATCATTCTGGTTACATTCAAACACGGTCATCGTACATTATTTATGTTATCATTATTATTATTATAATGCTCTCTTCCTGTCCCTTTCTTCCTTCCTCCCAGTGGAGGAACCTTCTGCTTCTTTTACCGCCGATGTTTCTGCTAATAAAAAGCAGAATTTAAACTATTTCATCAGACAGTTGTAAGCTGGTTTACTTGAGGTGTGTGTGTGTGTGTGTGTGTGTGTGTGTGTGTGTGTGTGTGTGTGTGTGTGTGTGTGTGTGTGTGCTTCTTTCCCCCATGCTTTTACATTCACGTATGTGTGAGACAGTTTATGTATATGTAGTGTAATAACTTTATTAATACAGGACCTTTTTAAAAACAGAGTTTACAAAGCACAGAGTCAGCTGACCAGGTGGGCGTGGCTAACAGGTGAACTGGGTCAGCTGACCAGGTGGGTGTGGCTAAAAGGTGATATGGGTCAGCTGACCAGGTGGGTGTGGCTAACAGGTGATCTGGGTCAGCTGACCAGGTGGGTGTGGCTAACAGGTGATCTGGGTCAGCTGACCAGGTTTTTACATCTTCTATTGGAAAAAGGCATAGTATGTCAAAAGGTATAAAAAAGTGTGGAAAAAAGTTGTATGTCGAAAAATGTAATAGTATGTCAAAAAAAGTAAAACAAAGTGATGTCGAAAAAAGTCATAGTACGAAAAAAGTGATGTTGAAAAGTCATCTTATGTCGAAAAAATTATGTTATGGCTCCGCCTCCATGCTGGTGGCTGATATCATGGCTCCGCCTCCATGCTGGTGGCTGATATCATGGCTTCGCCTCCATGATAGCGGCTGATATCATGGCTCCGCCTCCATGATGGCTGATGATGTCATGGCTCCGCCTCCATGCTGGCTGCTGATGTCATGGCTTCGCCTCCATGATAGCGGCTGATATCATGGCTCCGCCTCCATGATGGCTGATGATGTCATGGCTCTGCCTCCATGCTGGTGGCTGATGTCACGGCTCCACCTCCATGATAGCTGCTGATGTCACGGCTCCACCTCCATGCTAGCTGATGATGTCATGGCTCCGCCTCCATGATGGCTGTTGACGTCACGGTTCCGCCTCCATGCTGGCTGCTGATGTCACGGCTCCGCCTCTATGCTAGCTGATGATGTCATGGCTCCGCCTCCATGATGGCTGCTGATGTCACGGCTCCGCCTTCATGCTGGCTGATGATGTCATGGCTCCGCCTCCATGCTGGCTACTGATGTCATGGCTCCACCTCCATGATGGCTGATGATGTCATGGCTCCGCCTCCATGCTGGCGGCCGATGTCACGGCTCCGCCTCCATGCTGGCTGCTGATGTCATGGCTCCGCCTCCATGCTGGCTGATGATGTCATGGCTCCGCCTCCATGCTGGCTGATGATGTCATGGCTCCGCCTCCATGCTGGCGGCTGATGTCATGGCTCCGCCTCCATGCTGGCGGCCGATGTCACGGCTCCGCCTCCATGATGGCTGCTGATGTCATGGCTCCACCTCCATGATGGCTGATGATGTCATGGCTCCGCCTCCATGCTGGCTGCTGCCAATATGCGTTAATGTCAAATGGGCATCGCCCACTGGGCCTGCAGGCGCTGAAATAACACCCTGGCTCCTGTGGAGGGGTGTGTGTGTGTGTGTGTGTGTGTGTGTGTGTGTGTGTGTGTATGTGTGTGTATGTGTGTGTGTGTGTGTGTCAGCATCACCTCTGTTGTTCGTCTCCTCTGTTTCTTATTGCAGCCGTGGCGATGTGCAGAAGTCAGGTGGTGTGAGTTAATTCATACCTGTGTGTGTGTGTGTGTGTGTGTGTCTGTGTGTTTTATTCATAACCAGAACAACAAACACTGACGTGGAACTTTTCTTTGATATCTTAACTTTATAAGAAACAATGTTAATTTGTATTTTCATGTAAAACAAACAATCAAAACTGAACATTTCTAATGGAAAGAATTGAAAACATGAATGTGATTATTACCTTTACCCTGAATATTGTATGTCCTACAATATGTCCAGATGTGACAGATTATTTTAAAGAAACAAGTGTTTAAATCAGTTTATAATTTTATAATTATAATTAATTTATTAACTATAAACTTCCAGACAGACGAAGCTGAAAAACACGATCTAAATGAAGCCGCTCTCCACAGTTTGGTTAATGACGGTCATTAGTCTGTCATTAACACGCCCAGTGTGTGTGTGTGTGTGTGTGTGTGTGTGTGTGTGTGTGTGTGTGTGTGTGTGTGTGTGTGTGTGTGTACCATTTTGTTCTGTGAGCTGAAATTAGCGTCTCGGTTTAGGAAGCTGAGAGCGACGCACTTTGTTCCTCTGGTTGAGATCATGAATATTAACGCGTCACCTTGTTATGTCTCGGCCACGTTATGATGATGATGATGATGATGATGATGATGATGATGATGATGATAAACTATTTTTAACAAATGCAGAGGAGGGAGGACTGATTGAGCTCCAGAAGAGAAGCATCTATGGAAAGAAGAGAACAGAAGAGTCCGGAGGAGTTCTGTGTTCG
>JBAMJR010000499.1:587500-602500 GCA_038501785.1 Myoxocephalus aenaeus | reverse complement strand
CGTTTGGGTTCCGTTCACCTTTCCAATGACAAAAGGGAACAAGAGAGCCGGCGGCCCGATCCCCTCTCATTGAAAGAGTGGATGTGTTTTTTTCTTCCACTTCCAGCCATGAGTGACAGGCGCTGGATGAATGTGAAGCGTGCTGGAAATCACGACTTTGCAGTAACTCCTCGCTATGAAAAAATAAATGAAATCGTAATAAAAGGAAGAAAGAAACAATTTCTGAGTTAATCTTCTTCAAAAAACACTCAATTCCACCTCATTCTTCATGTGTGTGTGTGTGTGTGTGTGTGTATGTGTGTGTGTGTGTGTCTCCTCCAAGGCAGCTCCACTAATTGACTCATTTTTAAGAAGTGGCCCCAGACAGACAGACAGACAGACAGACTCATGTATCGGCGGCGTTCTTGAGAGGAAGCATCGGCCTCCTTGGCAGCTTTCCCAGGCAGTTTTTTTTCTTTTCTTACAGAATGCATTTGCCGATGGAAATAACCTCCAGATAATCCGTACGGCGTCGGCCCTAAAGCCTGTCATCATTACTCGGGCTCGGAGGGAGAATAAAAGCGCTGACCTGCCGTTTTCTCCATTTCATTCCAGCCGTGGCGTTCACATTAAAGTGTGCACCTGCCTGGAAGAGGCCGCTGACACCTGAGGATGATATCTCCGTCCTCATTAGGAGACGGCTCGCTGCAGAAGATAGCGGGAGTGGCCTAACCTGTGTGTGTGTGTGTGTTTGTGTGTGTGTGTTTGTGTGTGTGTGTGTGTGTGTGTGTTTTGACTGGTAGTGGTACAATTAGCAATTTTAAAGACAACAACCTGCTGGCAACACGACTAGGGCCAAAGGACTAGAGTCCAAGTACTGGAGTCCAAGTTTAAGAGTGCAAGGACTAGGATCCAAGTACTAGAGTCCAAGGACTGGGGTCCAATCACTAGCTTCCAAGTCCTAGGGTCCAAGTACTAAGGTGCAAGGACTAGAGTCCAAGTTTAAGATCCAAGAACTAGGGTCCAAGGAATAGAGTCCAAGTTTAAGAGTCCAAGGACTAGGGTCCAAGTCATAGAGTCCAAGGAATAGAGTCCAAGTTTAAGAGTCCAAGGACTAGGGTCCAAGGAATAGAGTCCAAGTTTAAGAGTCCAAGGACTAGGGTCCACGTGTTAGGGTCCAAGTCCTAGAGTCCAAGGACTAGGGTCCAAGTCATAGGGTCCAAGTCCTAGGGTCCAAGTTCTAGAGTCCAAGGACTAGGGTCCAAGTTTAAGAGTCCAAGGACTAGGGTCCAAGTCCTAGAGTCCAAGTCCTAGGGTCCAAGTCCTAGGGTCCAAGTCCTAGAGTCCAAGGACTGGGTCCACTGACTAGCTTACATGGTCTAGGGTCCAAGTACTAACTTCCAAGGAATAGGGTCCAAGGATTAGGGTCCAAGGACAAGAGTCCAATGACTAGAGTCCAATGACTAGGGTCCAAGTACTACAGTCCAAGGCCTCGGATCCAAGTACTACAGTCCAAGGCCTCGGATCCAAGTACTAGGGTCCAAGGACTAGGATCCAAGGACTAAAGTCCAAGGAATAGAGTCCAAGTTCAAGAGTCCGTGGACTAGGGTCCCACGTACTCTGGTTCTATATGAGAAGTCCTGCCATGAAGCCTCCATACTTCGGTCATCTTTAATAAAACACGCCCATGTAATATGTTAATACGTCCGTGTGAACGCGTGGGCTCCCTTCGAACACGTCGGTGGGTTTGCACGTTCATATCTGGCATCCGAGCTCTTTCCTGCTCTTGCGCGTTGGCGTTCGTGTGCACGCCTGTGTTTCTGCCCACTCACAGCTATGTTTGTACGTGTTGCGATACCTCCAGCGGTCCAGTCTCTTTCCTAGAAGAAGAAGGAAGGTTCACGTGAGGCCAAGAGAAGCAGCATGTTTGAGGAAGCTGTTCTTCTGGGGTGGAGCATTTCGGACCTCCGGGGCTTTTACCGCACAGCCTCCTTCACACGCTGGTTAACAGAGCGGCGCGCTCGCTCCCTCGGCACGCAGACAAATGCATATTGAATCGCTCCCGTCACACCCCGCCGCTTTGTTTCTGTCTTCTTTGTCTTTTAAATTAATTTATTTCTCTGGCATGCGGCTCGGGTTGTGCATGTTCCCGCTCGCTCTCCGTTAAACCTCTCCTCTGAAGTGTTGTTCATGCTCTCAAAACGCCACCACACATATTGTCTTGACATTTGTATTGCAGCAATCTTTTTCTGAGCAGTCAAGAGGATTAACAAGCATGGATTCAGCGCCTTGCTCCCCCCAAAAAAGACAACTAACATTTAGCTCAACTTTTAACGTCTTATTAAGGTGTTCCGTTGTAGTACAATATAAAGAAACAATTGTTTAGGACTTTCATTCATCAACCAATGCCTATTTTCAGTTGTGTAAACTTGCTTTCAGAGCTTTTTATTCCAATTGTTGGAGTATTCTTGTTTTATCCCCACCTCCCCCTGCCATTAAAGATTCTTTTGGGGGAGTTTCATACTTTTCCTAGGGTCTAAGGACTGGAGTCCAAAGGCTGGATTCCAACGACTAGGGTCCAAGGACTAGAGTCCAAGGACTCTAACAGCTAACAACTATGGTCCAAGGACTAGAGTCCATATAGTAGGGTCCAACGACTAGAGTCCAAGTACTAGGGTACAACGACGAGGGTCCAAAGACTAGAGTCCATTTACTAGAGTCCAAGTACTAGAGTCCAGCGTCTAAGGACTAGGGTTTCTGTGTTTTTATTTATCTAGTTTCCGCTCCAACATTTTGGTTTTCCTAACAAGGTGCAAGTTGTGAGTGTAGTAGTACAGTATAAGTAGAGTTAAATTACCAGTTCAGTAGCGAACACATTGTAAACATCACACATTACACGTTTCCTTGCTACTGTTACAACTGTTCTCTCTAACGGCAACATTTAGACAGTCGCCGTCTGAGAAAAGATCAGCGGAGGTCCTGAAACCCAAAGACGGACTCTGAAACTGCGACTGAATTAAATCCCGTAGGCTTCAACCTTTCTAGCCTCGTCACACTCGTTGCAGTTTGACCGCTTTAATAATAACTTTAAAAGTCGTTGTGCACAGACCCTCCCGTCTCGCATCATCTGTCACTGACGTGATTATGAATTCATGGAAGCAAGAGCATCCTCTCAGATTGCCTCCCGTTGTGTTGCCTCCGCTCCCCGAGCTGTTCTCCTTAACGGGCCGTCTCCACGTGGTTCGAGCGCGTGAGCATGATGGTGATCCTGCTGAACTGCGTGACTCTGGGGATGTACCAGCCCTGTGAGAACATCGACTGCTCGTCGGACAGATGCCAAATACTACAGGTACACACACACACACACACACACACACACACACACATATACTTTGTGATCTTTTATATTGACACAGCCTCTCACAAAGTGTTGCAAAAGTCAAATATGTGCACTTTTTTAAAGCATATTTTCTTGATGGTGATAAAAAAATGTTTGCATGCAACAAAAGTTGTCAATTACATTTTAAAGGGAAATGCAATTTCTGTCTGATTATGTTTTTGACGGATCATAATGAAGTTTCTACTCAAAGAAGTTGGCTGAAGGACGAGGTCGGAGTCAAACAAACACAGGACGTTCACCCAGGAGACAGCTGTTTTTGAACCCCAAAATCAGCGTTGACATTCTAATGATGCGTTAAACGTGATGCACTTATTTTAAACCCAAACCAGGATGTTTTACCCAACGTGACCGTTGTTGCCTTTTAGAACAACCCTGTCCTAAAAGTTACTATATCTCGACGCAATGTATCCTCATGTCTTTTTTATATTTGGAGAATTTTCTCTCCCTGTTTTTTTTTTAAAGCGCTCTATAAATAACGTTTACTTAGTTACACGGGATCATGTATATTTGATCAGTTACATCTACGCCGTGCAAAACAAGCACTCACGGACGTCCGCTAACAAATCCATGCACTTCTACTTTTGTGTACGACCTCCAACATGAGCGCACAAAAGAAAAGAGTGTTACACACACACACACACACACACACACACACACACAGTATTGCTTTCCTCTCAATCCTTCCTCTCCTGTAAGTCCTCAGTGACTCACTGCTAGCATGTGGTCTTTATGGTGCATCGAGCATGACTTTCTCACATACGGCACCCCGGCAGCTCATCTGACAGGACACAGGATCCCTTTTCACGTATGTCAAAAGGTGCTACCCCCACCCTCCCCTAGTAGGTGTAACACCTGTGCACGAGCCTGTGCACGTATGTCTTCGGTCTGTCGGTGTGAAGCACTTGTTAAATCACCCTCTTTTTTTTTTTTTACGTTCTCACACGAACATACACACAAAAGGCACCGCACTCAGCACACACAGCGGATTGATCCGGCTCCCTCGGGAGGGGGTCTGGTGAGTTGGACCTAATAGAATTTCTCCTCCGAGTATCTATAGAGCCTATTCAATATCGGCATGGATTTAGTGCGCTGCAGCGTGACGGTCAATACTCTCCTCTCAGAAAATCCGTTGCTCAATACCGGGATTTCAGTTGGGGCCTCACCAGCACAATCTTTAAAGCTCTGACAAATGTGGACTTAAAGACCCTCTGGAAGCTCAGTTAGTTATTTACTCAGTTTACTCGCTCGTAGATGGACGCTTCATCCACTTCTCACGCCTCCAGGATGTGTTAAAATGTAATTCACATTTGACTGCCCTCTAGCTATCCCATGACCCGGACGGGTGAGGATCTTCATAGACATCTCATGTTGTTGTGTAGAAACAACATCTCACTGAATAGGAAGTTTGGTTGGGAAAAAAAAAGATGGAAGGCAAGGTGAGAGGTTTAGGATAGACGTTAAGGAGACTAGAAGATGAAGGAGAGGTTTAGGATAGAAGTTAAAGAGACTAGAAGACGAGGTTTAGGATAGACGTTAAAGAGACTAGAAGACAAGGTGAGAGGTTTAGGGTAGACTTTAAAGAGACTAGAAGACAAGGTGAGAGGTTTAGGGTAGACTTTAAAGAGACTAGAAGACGAGGTGAGAGGTTTAGGATAGACGTTAAAGAGACTAGAAGACAAGGTGAGAGGTTTAGGATAGACGTTAAAGAGACTAGAAGACAAGGTGAGAGGTTTAGGATAGACGTTAAAGAGACTAGAAGACAAAGGAGAGGTTTAGGATAGACGTTAAAGAGACTAGAAGACAAGGTGAGAGGTTTAGGATAGACGTTAAAGAGACTAGAAGACAAAGGAGAGGTTTAGGATTGACGTTAAAGAGACTAGAAGACAAAGGAGAGGTTTAGGATAGACGTTAAAGAGACTAGAAGACGAGGTGAGAGGTTTAGGATAGACATCAAAGAGAATAGAAGACGAGGTTTAGGATAGACGTTAAAGAGACTAGAAGACGAGGTTTAGGATAGACATTAAAGAGACTAGAAGACAAGGTGAGAGGTTTAGGGTAGACTTTAAGGAGACTAGAAGACGAGGTTTAGGATAGACGTTAAAGAGACTAGAAGACGAGGTGAGAGGTTTAGGGTAGACTTTAAGGAGACTAGAAGACGAGGTTTAGGATAGACGTTAAAGAGACTAGAAGACGAGGTGAGAGGTTTAGGGTAGACTTTAAGGAGACTAGAAGACGAGGTTTAGGATAGACGTTAAAGAGACTAGAAGACAAAGGAGAGGTTTAGGATAGACGTTAAAGAGACTAGAAGACGAGGTGAGAGGTTTAGGGTAGACGTTAAAGAGACTAGAAGACAAGGTGAGAGGTTTAGGATAGACGTTAAAGAGACTAGAAGACAAAGGAGAGGTTTAGGATAGACGTTAAAGAGACTAGAAGACGAGGTGAGAGGTTTAGGATAGACATTAAAGAGAATAGAAGACGAGGTTTAGGATAGACGTTAAAGAGACTAGAAGACAAGGTGAGAGGTTTAGGATAGACATTAAAGAGACTAGAAGACAAAGGAGAGGTTTAGGATAGACGTTAAAGAGACTAGAAGACGAGGTGAGAGGTTTAGGATAGACATTAAAGAGAATAGAAGACGAGGTTTAGGATAGACATTAAAGAGAATAGAAGACGAGGTGAGAGGTTTAGGATTGAGAACTGTGGTAATACTTACCTCGTCCATCCTTTCGGTTTGACAAAGGTCAAGGTTCAAACAGTCCTGCAGCTCGACACTCTTCCTCCTCCAGGACTGCCGAGTGGGACGCTTCTTTTTTCAGAAGAGAGTAAAGGAAACGAGGATTCACGTCAGCGGTTTTGGATTCAGATCGTGTCGCCCGCAGTACTTCACTCTCTGAAAATCAAATTACAGGCAACACCAAGCGCGTCAGTTCCTCCCTAATCCCCCTTCATACACAGAGAAGAACAGCAGCTAATCTCGGCTTTTTGCTCACAACCGCAGTAACACGCATTAGCGAGCTGGGTTCTTTGATTTATTTGGATTTCTTTTTCACACTCCCTTCTTTTAATTAGATGCTTGATTAAAGCTGAAGGGAGGGGGGCGGGGGTGGGGGATGTCAATGTGGGGCTTATCTCTGATTACTGCACAAACAAATCATTTTCCATTACACCACAGTTTAGGGCAAACTGCTCGACCGGGACGATGGATGAAGGGGGGGGGGGTGCACGTTTAATAGAGAGAAGGTTTGGAGAGAGATGGAGATATTACATTGTCAGAGAACGATTGGAGAGAGACAATAAATAAAACGCTTGGAGGAAGAGAGGTGAAGGTAAGAGATTGACAGGAGGGGTGGGGAAACCGAGAGAATTCCAGGAAACACAGGGTGATCATCCACCTCGTCCTGAAGGTGCCGTTGGGTCGATGTCTTGGAAAATTGCCACCTTTTGCCCTCGCCGTTCATTCAGAAGTGCTCACGGCGTTTGTTTTGCTGCAATTAGACATTATTTTCATCAATGATTGATCTGCTGATGATTGTCTCCACTAATCAATAATCTGTAAAATGTCTGAAAATAGTGAAATATGTGCCTCTTAATGTTCCAAGGGGCCTCTTCAGATTACATCCGTCAAAACCAAAGACTTTATGTCTGTAATAAAGCTGAATCAATAGGTGCATTAATTAGCTCCCCAATACATCTTTTGCCAACCTTTTTTTTTTTTTTTTTGGCCTCTGGATTGTGAAATATGACATTTGAATGATTTTTTTTTGTCATATGTGACCGTAAAGTGAAAATCTAAAAGGATGCCGTGGAAGTGAGGAGATACTTTAGACCTTGGCTAGGACCACTGTCCAAAGATTTGTTTAAATATGGAAAACGTGTCCAATTTATCGGTAATCAGATTATGGGGAAACATTTAGTATTTTTACCTAAACGGACTCTCTAGAAGTCGGCAGAACGTCCTTAGAAAGTTCACCTGAGTCTCCGTATGAACTTGATAAATTTGGGGCGGAGCCACGTCCATAATGCTGGAGCCACCCTGAGATGGTGGAGCGTGCACATCCTGGCCCCCGGCCCCAAAGTGCCCGTTAGCAAACATGACGTGGTGGTGTTTTACCGTTTGCTGCTGTTTTTTGTTTGTTTTTGTTTCATGCAAAGGGAACATGGACCAACAGTCGCATCATATTCACATTCATAAATCACCAAATCATTAGCTATTTAAAGGCAAATTGACCCTACTTTGTTCAATCTATAGATGTGTAAATAGTGATTTTATGAGTGAACTATTTGCGTGGTTCACCAAAATTACAAAAACATAACTTCCCACCTGTCTCATGTAAAGCCTGTTGAGGTTCATCGATGTCTCTGATGTTTCACAGTGTGTCTCTTTGTCTCTTTGTCTCCCCGTGTCTTTCTCTCAGGCCTTCGACGCGTTCATCTACATCTTCTTCGCCATGGAGATGGTCATAAAGATGGTCGCCCTGGGGATCTTCGGACGACGCTCTTACCTCGGGGACACGTGGAACCGACTGGATTTCTTCATCGTCATGGCAGGGTGAGGACCTCCCGCTTCCCAATGAGGTCATATGTCGGATTAAACAGAAACACAAGCTTAATCATTCCCGCTAATGTGTTTCCCTATTCATTTGTTTTGTTATTAGTGAATTACTAAGTTTTGATTTATATTAAGAGGCCAGGCTTGCCCCGACAGGTCGTGGTCCATAATGCTTCCACCACCGATACCCTTTAAGTTAATATGAAGCATTTAATATTGTCTCGTTGATAGTCACTGTCCACCTGGCACCTGGAGGACAATAACACAAAGATAATGTGATTCAGTTGAGCTAATCACCGCCATTTACTGAACATTACCCCCGTTCCTGGGGACTTCATGAATATGAGCCAAGACCTCTGGCTGCTGAAATGAATTCACCTAAACTGACGGATAATGTGTAACAAGTCTTTTTTAAATCTAGTCTTGTAATATTGGTTTTGTGACTAAAATCAATGGTAAACTTTCAGATGAACCTGAACCTAAACCCCTTTTTAAAGTTTCCGTTTGCATGAAGCGATGCTTTGTGATTTTGTCCGTTCGTTTAATACGTTTTAGCCTTAAACCGCCTCTATATGAATACTTTACAGTCTGTTGCATTCTCTTTTTAAAAGAGTCCTTTCAGTGTCCTTTGATTGTCTTCTTTCTCGCTTTCTCGCGATGCGTTATCAGCGAGAGAAGTTGATTTAAAAATCATTTCATGTTTTTATTGATCAGGACTGGGAGCGTCTCTTTGTTATTGCACGTTAGGATTTGAAAGGATGCAAATGTTTGTGAGTTTTAGTCTTCTGCCAAAAATACCTCCATGTTTATATCTAACTCATTCACTGGACGCTTTTGTCATGGACGGCCGAAGGCAAATACAATTCTGGTGAAATGACAGCACTTTGATTTTGTTGTTTTATTTTGATATGTCTTGAGGCTCCAGAAGCAAGTTAATCCCCATCGACATCTATGGTAAAAAGCCCAAATTTACAGCGGGTATAAACATGCTTACAGCCTGGTACAAAAAAAGGCTTTGGTCTCTATCGCTAATATTCCCATTCAAGACACCTTAATTTAATAAAACTAATCCATTTAAGATACATTGAGACTTATACATAATTAAGGGCGTGGCTAGCTGCTAGCTGTCTGCTAGGTGTTGCCTCAACTAATCACTGAATTTAACCATTTGGCCGCGTTTGTAATGTTTGTGACTTCTGGATAATTTTTTATGAAAATATCAGACAAATAAAACGGCTTTCTGTGTGGTTAAAACGGACCAACCAACATGATCCAGTGAAATTCTGGTATCATTTTATGTATGTTAGCACTAATTAGCAAGTTTGCTAGCTGGCTTGTTAGCTTTGCTTGTTGCACTAAGAGACGCTCTTGGGAGTCGGCTGTACATTTTTTCTGGTAATTACATTCCAAACTAGCATTGATTTTCCAGCCAAAACCAGCCAACATAACTAGCCGTTAGCCGTTACTTAGCGTTTGTTATGCTGAAGGTAAGTCTTCTCCAGCTCCACCCTCTCATCCAAACATGGTCACTACTGGCTAAAAATACAAAAACAAGATGGCGACGGCCGAAATGCCAAAGTCAAGGCTTTTATAACAGTCCACAAACCAACGTGTGTCCCCTTCTCTGCATGTGTCTACTGTCCTTTTCACCTTCTGATTGACCCTCCTTCGTGTTTCCAGGGGTAGAAACATGTGTGCAGCATCCCTCGTATGTGTTCCTCTTACAAACCACTTTCAGTAGCTTTTCCTGTCGACATACAATCAGCAGATGGATTCAGCTTTTCCTGCTAAAACTCACAAATCGGCGTCACAGCGGGTGGTCGGTTTTGTTGTGACTAAATCAAACCAGACACACGTTTCTTCACGCACACCAAATCCCAAACGGCGGTTTTATTGCCACTGAATACTTTATCCATTTTCATTGCAAGCAAATGTCACACCGGTGACGGCTGAGTTGAATTGATCCTGAGGCTCGTGCAAAGAGACTTTCCTCGATGTTGGTCTGTTTCCAAACATTCATAATTATCTGACATTCTGTGCACAGGAGGAACAACACGATTAAGTATCAGAGGAGCAGGGTTCTTTAGTTAGTTAAGTGCATATTTATTCACTTGTGTATGAATTGCCTTAAAGTTGCACATTAGAGATTTAAACCTCCTTAGTTCTCCTTAGTTCCACAAGTGTTGTTCAAAAAGAAATACCAATAATAGTTCCCAGTACGATTTCCTGACTTGACAAAGCAACAAAAATGTATTACAAAACTGTTTTTACAGACTAAGTGGAACTCCCCATGAAACGGCCTTTATGTGTAAAACCTATCATCCACCTTTTCCTCCAGCCAACCGTTCATCCATCCATCTTTTCCACTCATCCACCCATTCACACACCCACCCATGCATCCATCCCTCCTTCCCTCCATCCATCCATCCATCCATCCATCCATCCGTCCATCTTTTCCTCCATCCATCCATCTCTCCCTCCATCATCCATCCATCCATCCACCTCTCCCTCCATCCATCCATCGTCCATCTTTTCCTCCATCCATCCATCTCTCCCTCCGTCCATCTTTTCCTCCATCCATCCCTCCATCCCTCCATCTTTTCCTCCATCCATCCATCTCTCCCTCCATCCATCCATCTCTCCCTCCATCCCTCCATCCATCCCTCCACTCTCAGCGTGAGTTCTTCCTTTAACTTCCATCCATTGATGGTTTCTGAACTGGAAACCATTCCACATGATTTAAGCACATCCACTTTCTCTCTTCCCACAATGCCCTCTGATAATTAATATTAAAATAGTGGTTTTAAATGTTGCTTCAAAAGAAAATGTGTGTGCTTAATATTTCTATATTTCTATATATCTCTTTTAGATTAATATTAAGTTGTTCCCTTTCTTTTGTCCCCCAGTATCTTTCCACCATTTTTTAACTGAACTTGCATTTTTTCTGCCTTCGCCCTATTCCCTCTCTCCTCCTCCATTTTGTTTCCGCTCTCTTCATCCTACTCTTCTTACTTTGCCCTGAAGGGAAGGAGACCCTTTATTCATTCACTTTTTACTGCCCCTGGTTTCTCGACATTTTCCATACATTTCCACAGCGCACTGTTCCAGCCCTGAGGCCGGATAAGATACCGCCACCATCTCCTTCCTCGTAATGTTGTATCTGGTCTGTTTCCTCCGCTGATCCCACAGCGACCCCCTCCTTTCCCCTCCATCGTCGTCCTTTAAACAGCAGCCGCGGAGATCTGTCGCCTCGTCTCCGAGGGATCAAACCCCCGATGCTCAGCGTGTACGCCATCACCAATAATAACTCCCCCGGTCTCGCAATCGCCACATGCAGCGCATGTAGAGGCAAGGAGGGGGAGCGGATAAAACGTCGCACCCCTAGGAACTCATGTGCTGCAAACACAACCAGTAGGAGAGCTGCAGGAACGGGGATTAGGAGCAGCGTGAGTCCCACACCGGGCCCCGCTCAGCCTGAACCTGCACACCTCAGATTGTATGGAGCCGTGTGTGTGTGTGTGTGTGTGTGTGTGTGTGTGTGTGTGTGTGTGTGTGTGAGAGCCTGCTGTTTGTGTGTGTGCCTGTGGACTGGTGCGTAGGGAGCAGGTGTCCAACAGGAAATCAAAAGTTTGCTCTTTCAGTAAATCCCCAGTCGGGCACAACCCCCTGCTGCGCGCCTGTTTGTTCGGGCATTTTGTACATTCTGGTAAACAAAACTCCAGCTGTAAAGCCTCGTATTCTGTTATTCCAGCGCATTGTTACTCGGATGAAGCTTTTATATTCCTTTGGTTTAGATACCTTCCATTCTCCGGTTGTTTCTGTAATGGCCGGTCAGCTCACGCAGGAGGGAATGGCTTCTGGACGCTAAAGCGGCACAAATAAGACAAAGAGAAACAGTGTAATTCTCAACCTTAAACATGGCGTCTCCTGGGATATTTGCACATATTTAAATTTGGTACTTACTATGCAGACATTTGGCCCGGGAAGAAAAAGGCGTCTTTCTATGTAAATGAGCCTCATTGCAAAACCAATTCACAAAGATCAGTGCTGAAAGTCACACGCAGTTCCAGTGAAATGATGCGTTAGCAGCACCGCTGGTTCTCCGTTAGCGATGCTGCTAACGTTACTAGCTCTCCTCCTGTTGGTTCTCCGTTAGTGATGCTGCTAACGTTACTAGCTCTCCTCCTGTTGGTTCTCCGTTAACGGTGCTGCTAACGTTACTAGCTCTCCTCCTGTTGGTTCTCCGTTAGTGATGCTGCTAACGTTACTAGCTCTCCTCCTGTTGGTTCTCCGTTAACGGTGCTGCTAACGTTACTAGCTCTCCTCCTGTTGGTTCTCCGTTAGTGATGCTGCTAACGTTACTAGCTCTCCTCCTGTTGGTTCTCCGTTAACGGTGCTGCTAACGTTACTAGCTCTCCTCTTGTTGGTTCTCCGTTAGCGATGCTGCTAACGCTACTAGCTCTCAGTCTGTTGGTTCTCCGTTAGCGGTGCTGCTAACGTTACTAGCTCTCCTCCTGTTGGTTCTCCGTTAGTGATGCTGCTAACGTTACTAGCTCTCCTCCTGTTGGTTCTCCGTTAACGGTGCTGCTAACGTTACTAGCTCTCCTCCTGTTGGTTCTCCG
This sequence comes from Myoxocephalus aenaeus, assembly GCA_038501785.1. Classification (NCBI taxonomy): domain Eukaryota; kingdom Metazoa; phylum Chordata; class Actinopteri; order Perciformes; family Cottidae; genus Myoxocephalus; species Myoxocephalus aenaeus. Next base: position 589,950 of record JBAMJR010000499.1, on the reverse strand, counting down.
TTAGTGATGCTGCTAACGTTACTAGCTCTCCTCCTGTTGGTTCTCCGTTAACGGTGCTGCTAACGTTACTAGCTCTCCTCCTGTTGGTTCTCCGTTAGCGGTGCTGCTAACGTTACTAGCTCTCCTCCTGTTGGTTCTCCGTTAGTGATGCTGCTAACGTTACTAGCTCTCCTCCTGTTGGTTCTCCGTTAACGGTGCTGCTAACGTTACTAGCTCTCCTCCTGTTGGTTCTCCGTTAGCGGTGCTGCTAACGTTACTAGCTCTCCTCTTGTTGGTTCTCCGTTAGCGATGCTGCTAACGCTACTAGCTCTCAGTCTGTTGGTTCTCCGTTAGCGGTGCTGCTAACGTTACTAGCTCTCCTCCTGTTGGTTCTCCGTTAGCGGTGCTGCTAACGTTACTAGTTCTCCTCCTGTTGGTTCTCCGTTAGCGGTGCTGCTAACGTTACTAGCTCTCCTCCTGTTGGTTCTCCGTTAGCGGTGCTGCTAACGTTACTAGCTCTCCTCCTGTTGGTTCTCCGTTAGCGGTGCTGCTAACGCTACTAGCTCTCAGTCTGTTGGTCTAAACACTGATTTGGTTGTTTACAAAGTCACATGATCAGAGATCAGAGACTAGAGAAACATCCATGATGTCCTGATCACATGTTCTACTGATCACATGCTCTACTGGTTACATGATCACATGTTCTACTGGATACTGGAGGAGAAAACTTGATTTACTCTGTGATGTTAATTTTAAACCCCGTCATTAATCCGTAGTTTAATTAATGAATTTTCGTGAAATTGTGACGCTGCTTCAGAAGTGTTTGTATAACTGGAAACTGCCCTCCAATGATCCTCCTGCATGGTCTGCTTGTGTGTATGTGAGTGCAAACTGCATATTCATAAAATGTGTGTGTATGTGTGTGTGTGTGTGTCCTTTGTGACAGTCTGTCATCTGAGAGGCTATCAGGTAGTGCAGGCGCAGCTTCACGCCTCTCTCAGGATCCGTCCTTTCTCTCAGCTCCTCCTCCTCCTCTATCTGTCTCCAACACTCAGCAGAGGCAGCAGGAGAGGAGGTGAGGACAGAGGAGGTGAGGACGCTGTGTCGAGGGAGCATGCGTCCCCCCCCCCAAACTATAATACTCGCGGTATCACAGACACATGAAAGCGTGTTGATGTAGGAATGTCGGGGCTCATAAATTCTCACATGTCACAACAGGAAATGCATCCTGAACTCATTGTAAGAATGACAACCAGCACAGTGTCCTCTGTTGCTCAGGCTGTTGCTCAACTCACTCAACCGTTGCTCTGAGCGTTGCCCACGTGAGCAGAAGCAGCACTGAGCTCATTGCTACGTTGTTACCGTTGGTCGTGTGATCGGATCCTAAAGGTTCAGCTGAGACTCACCGCAGTGGCACGTTGGATTCTTTCAGGACGAGAGAGGCATCCATCCATCCATCCATCCATCCATCCATCCATCCATCCATCCATCCATCCATCCATCCATCCATCCATCCATCCATCCATCCATCCATCCATCTTTTCCTCCATCTTTCCCTCCTTCCCTTCATCCATCCATCCATCTATCCATCCATCTTTTCATCCATATGTTCCTCCATCCATCTTGTGATCCAACCAACCACCCAACAATCCCTCCCTCCATTCATCTTTTCCTCCATCTTTCCTCCATTATCCATTTTTTCATCCAAACACCCACCCATCCATCTTTTCCTCCATCCATCCATCCATCCATCCATCTTGTCCTCCCTCTTTTCCACCCTCCCTCTCTCCCCCCATCCATATTTTCCTTCATCCATCCATCCATCCATTTTTTCATCCAAACACCCACCCATCCATCTTTTCCTCCATCCATCCATTCATCTTTGCATCCATCTTTGCATCTATCTTTTCCTCCATCCATCCATCCATCTATCCATATTTTCATCCAACAATCCATCCTTATTTTCCTCCATCCATCCATCTTTTCATCCAACCACCCATCCATCTTTCCTCCATTCATCCATCATCCACCTACCACCCATCCCTCCATCCATGTATTTTTTCATCCATCCATCCAAAATGGATTTTAACGTGACAGTCTTGTTATGGACTTGTGTCTGAAGACATTTACGTATTTTTATGTTTATGTGACTGGTTTTATTCAATGTTTTTATCGTTGCCATCATGCGTGTGCGTGTGCACGCTAAATGTGCGGTCGTCGTATATGAAACATATGCTTCCTGTATACATCTTAACTCCCCTCTCTTACATGCAGAGCTGCCAAGCCTCACACTGGCGAGGAGAGCAGATGGAAGACCATAATTCTGTGTTGGCAGAACTATATGTACACATATAATCAAATGTTCTCGCCCTTCGTCGACAGGAATAAGTGCCGTCCGCTCGTATACTTTTCTGAAACAGTGGATTTCAAAGATTTTTGTGAAGGGCCGTCTCCTATATATTTTTTTATAT
>JBAMJR010000499.1:577500-582500 GCA_038501785.1 Myoxocephalus aenaeus | reverse complement strand
CCGGATCTCGGCGGGGTCGAAAGGTCGGGAGTTAATAATTTAAAAACTTTCCAAGACGTCACCGGCTCTTCCAGCTCTCACTGGAATGTTGTGGAAAACTTGAAGCCTCTGTTTTGTTCTGTTCTCTCAACCCGACGTCCTGGAGGCAGCAGCTTTATTCACAGCGCTGTGATCATCTCCAGCACTTGATCAAACCCTCCATCTCTCTCTCTCTCTCTCTCTCTCTCTCTCTCTCTCTCTCTCTCTCTCTCTCTCTCTCTCCCTCTCTCTCTCTCTCTCTCTCTCTCCCTTTATTGCCATCGTTATATTTCACTTAATCATCCCTGCTGCTTTCTGATCCATCCCTCCTCGTCTCGTCTCCTGTTTCTTCTTCACGTCTTTCCCCTCTCTCTCCCTCTCTCTCTCCCTCTTCCTCTCCCACTCCCTCTCTCTCTCCCTCCATCTCGCTCTCCCTCTCTTTGCCGTTCTCCAGGAGAAGTACGCTTTCTCTCCCCCGTAATGAGTTTGTCAGAAATAGGTCAGATGGCAAAACTCTCCCTCCTCCCTCTCTCTCTCCCTCCCTCTCTCTCTCTCCCTCCCTCTCTCTCTCTCCCTCTCTCCCCCTCTCTCTCTCTCTCCCTCCGTCTCCATTACTTCGCGCCTCGTTTTACTTCAAGCTCATTTATTTCCCTCCACCTCCGATCCCGGCTCCTCTCACACGGCTCCGCTTTCATCTCGGTCGCAAGTTTAATCTCACGCCTTTCAAGCTGCTGCCCGGTTCCTCCAGGACGACGTAGACGCTGGTGCTAAACGTACATACTGTATATGTATATGTATATATATATATATATATATATATATATATATATATATATATATATATATATATATATATAGACAGTATTTAGTCAACCAGTATATGTTTAATTTTATTTCTAGTGCAACACTTTGTAACTTTGTACTCAATAGACAACAGAAAAAGTCGACCACTGTGTGTGTGTGTGTGTGTGTGTGTGTGTGTGTGTGTGTGTGTGTGTACATATGTGTCCTTCCTTAGTGTCATATTTGGAGACAAACATGGAGGGAAGAGCACGTTAAAATCGACGTAACTGGGAAGTTGCTCTGTGATGCTCACGTGTGTGTGTGTGTGTGTGTGTGTGTGTGTGTGTGTGTGTGTGTGTGTGTGTGTGTGTGTGTGTGTGTGTGTGTGTGTGTGTGTGTGTGTGTGTGTGTCCTCCAGGATGGTGGAATACTCGCTGGACCTGCAGAACGTCAACTTCACCGCCATCAGGACCGTGAGGGTCCTGCGACCCCTCAAGGCCATCAACAGGGTGCCGAGTAAGTCTCTGTCCGTCCTTCCTCAGTCCTACGTTAGTTAGTCGTCAATAGATTGATCTGCTGTGTATATATATATATATATATATATATATATATATATATATATATATATATATATGCTATGTCTGAAAACTGCAGGGTCACTCATGCGGCGCTCTGATTCAGCACCACGGACAGCAGCCGGCAGAGTCTGGTGGCTCGCGGCTCGGTCGCTGTCCGTGGTGCTGAACACGAGTCACAGACAGAAATACATCAGCAGTTTGAACGTTCAGCTCAGATCGACACGCTGGGCTTTACACGAGGGATCCGTCTCTGAGCCGCTGAGGGTCCAGCTGGACGATATTCCATTTCATATTGTTATTATAACGCATGAGCCAAATAAGTATTAAAGGCTTAGTTTGTTTGTCGTTTAGTAGTACCTTTCAACAACGAGGGAAGTCCTGCACACGAAGAGAGAGAACAGAAGGAGAGAGAGAGAGAGGAGGAGAAAGAGGAGAACAGAAGGAGAGAGAGGAGAACATAAGGAGAAAGAGGAGAACAGAAGGAGAGAGAGAGGAGGAGGAGAAAGAAGAGAACAGAAGGAGAAAGAGGAGAAGATAAGGAGGAAGAGGAGAACAGAAGGAGGAAGAGGAGAAGAGAAGGAGAGACAGGAGAACAGAAGGAGGAAGAGGAGAAGAGAAGGAGAGAGGAGAAGAGAAGGAGAGAGAGGAGAACAGAAGGAGAGAGAGGAGAAGAGAAGGAGAGAGAGGAGAACAGAAGGAGAGAGAGGAGAAGAGAAGGAGGAAGAGGAGAAGAGAAGGAGAGAGAGGAGAACAGAAGGAGAGAGAGGAGAACAGAAGGAGAGAGAGGAGAAGAGAAGGAGAAAGAAGAGAAGAGAAGGAGGAAGAGGAGAAGAGAAGGAGGAAGAAGAGAACAGAAGGAGGAAGAGGAGAACAGAAGGAGAAAGAAGAGAAGAGAAGGAGAAAGAGGAGAAGAGAAGGAGAAAGAAGAGAACAGAAGGAGGAAGAGGAGAAGAGAAGGAGGAAGAAGAGAAGAGAAGGAGAAACAGAGCACTAACTCTTTCTTTGTGGTGGATTCAGACACAGTTTGGCTGAAGGGAGGATGAGAGAGGAGAAGAAGAAGCAGGTGAGAGGAGGGAGAAAAAAGCCCAGAAAAGAGACAAACGAGGGAGGTGAGCGGGGATTATCCAGCCCCGAGAAGATTAGTGTGTGTGTGTGTGTGTGTGTGTGTGTGTGTGTGTGTGTGTGTGTGTGTGTGTGTGTGTGTGTGTGTGTGTGTAGACTATTACGATGACAGATGGAGGCGAGGGGACGAGTGAGAAAAATGGAGATAAAAATGAGCGAGGGACGAAGAGTGAAAGATCAGAGGAAAGGAGAGAGATGAGTGGAGAGGAAACATAACAATATAACAAGATTATTATCTATATTATTCAGTGTCTCCTTTGGTAGAAACACACACACACACACACACACACACACACACACACCCTCAGACGTTAAAGTCAGACAGATCTGAGGATCAGGTCAGAAACAAGCACACGCCTTCAGAGTGAGGACCAAAGTGGTGTAGGAAAAAGCTTTTACCTGCACAATGCACACAAGCAACCTTCATGTCAAAGGAAGAGAAGGATTAAAAGCTTCTTAACTGCCTCAACATGTGCTCTCTAAAGTATAAGGTACTCGAGGCAGTACTGTATCGTCAATAATGTACAGTCCAAGGGTTTGCCTAACAACACCCTTGAACTGTACATTATTGTAGACACAGTACTGCTTTGAGTACCTTATTGCTTTTATAATACGGTTACCTGCGACTTTATTAATAGTAATAGTAAGCTCCCATCCATCCATCCATTATCAGCTGCTTATCCGGGGTCGGGTCGCGGTGGCAGCAGGTCCAGCAGGTCGACCCAGGCTTCCCTCTCACTGCAACACTTTCCAGCTCATCCTGGGGGATCCCGAGGCGTTCCAAGGCCAGGCGGGAGATATAATCCCTCCAGCGTGTCCTCGGTCTTCCCCGGGGTCTTCTACCAGTTGGACGTGCCTGGAAAACCTCTAATGGAGGCGTGCAGGAGGCATCCTGATTAGATGCTGAACCACCTCAGCTGACTCCTTTAACACGAAGGAGCAGCGACTCGACTCCAAGCTCCTCCTGATGTCCGAGATCCTTACCCTATCTCTAAGGCTGAGCCCGGCCACCCTACGGAGGAAGCTCATTTCGGCCGCTTGTATCCGAGACCTCGTTCTTTCGGTCACGACCCAGAGTTCGTGACCATAGGTGAGGGTTGGAACGTAGACCGACCAGTAAATGGAGAGCTTCTCCTTCCGGCTCAGCTCCCTCTTCACCAAGACGGACCGGTACAGCGCCTGTTTTACTGCTGCAGCCGCACCGATCCGCCTGTCCATCTCCCGCTCCACCTTACCCTCACTCGTGAACAAGACCCCGAGATACTTGAACTCCTTCGCTTGGGGTAGGCAGTTTGTCCCACCTGGAGGGAGCAGTCCACCGGTTTCCGGCAGAGCACCATGGCCTCAGATTTGGAGGTGCTAACTCTCATCCCTGCCGCTTCACACTCGGCTGCAAAACGCCCCAGTGAATGCTGGAGGTCACGGTCCGAGGAGGCAAACAGGACCACATCATCTGCGAACAGCAGAGATGCGATCCCGAGATTCCCGAACCGGATCCTCTCCGCCCCCTGGCTGCTCCTAGATATCCTGTCCATGAAAGTCACGAACAGGACCGGTGATAAAGGGCAGCCCTGGCGGAGACCAACACCCACCGGGAACGTGTCTGACTTACTACCGAGGATACGAACACAGCTCCTACTGCAGTACAGAGACCGGATGGCCCATGCCAACGGGTCCGGCACCCCATACTCCCGCAGCACCCCGCACAAAACCCCCCGAGGGACCCGGTCGAAAGCCTTCTCCAAGTCCACAAAGCACATGTAGACTGGTTGGGCAAACTCCCAGGACCCCTCCAGTAGTCTTTGAGGGTAAAGAGCTGGTCCACTGTTCCACGGCCGGGACGGAATCCGCATGGAATAGTAAGCTCCCTTTCAGCACAAAATAGTTGTAGCCACCAAACGTTGTGTATCACATTTCAGCGACAGAGAAAATAGTCCCGTATGTGCGTCCTGTATGTGTGTGGCACACACATACGGGACTATAAAACTGACCGATTGAAAGCAGGGTGGAGGATGACACGCAGCCACCGATGTAAAGAAGTCCTCTCGCTGCTTCTGTCCGTCATGTTTCTCCTCCATGATGTTTAGAGAACTCGCCTCGCGTCGGGAAATTACCGACGTAATTATGTCTCACTGGAAATGATCAGGATGTTGTGATCAAACCCTTTTCATTCCTCGTCTTAGTTTCCGGTGTTATGAACTCGCTCCCCGCTAGCTAGTCTCTCTCAGAGCGCTATCTGCTCTCCTGATGGTGAGCCGGATCAACGTGTGACTGAACAGCAGGAACAGGGACCACAAACACATTATTCACCCTGACATTCTCATCAGAAGTCATTCCCCCCAAAATATCAAAGTTTACACCAAACATGTTTTTAACTGTTTTTAACTGTCAAGCTTGAAATCACAACTAACGGTCGCACAATTTAAAGTTATTTTAAGTGATCACTGATATGGAACGCTCTAAATGTAAACAGGCTGTACAGTACTTTATGCTGAATAA
>JBAMJR010000499.1:570000-572500 GCA_038501785.1 Myoxocephalus aenaeus | reverse complement strand
ATCACAATGATTGTGACGCGTCTCCCTCGCAGCAGAAGAGAACAGAGTCAGAGGCGGTTTGTTCTCTAACGTCTCTGACTGAGAGCACAGATGATACCTCAACACACCGAGGACGATAACGGGGTCCGCTGAGACTGAAGCGCCGCCAAGCGTTTGATTGGCTCACGGAGGAGGGCGGGTCCAGGGAGGAAACGAGGACCGCATGGGAGGCTTTGAAGGACGGAGAGGGGACGCGATCCCAGGATGTCCTGGATAAAAAATACAAATACAAATAAAAAAATAAATAAAAAATGAATAAAATGAAATAAGAAAAAAAGAAGAATAAGAAAAAATATTTAAAAAGAATAATAATAATAATAATAATAATAATAATAATAATAATAATAATAATAATAATAATAATAATAATAATAAACATTCTATAAAATAAAAAATAAAATAAAAATGAATAAATAAAATAAATGATGTTCTCTGTGATTATAAAGTCACAAGCTTTTAAGAAAAGTTTTTTCTTTCAAGGTTGGATCAAGGTCATCACACCTGTTAAGCACAGTAGCTAAACGAATTGTATATGAATTGTATTGGTATTAATTTGTGTTTATAAAAGATAGATAAAATAACATGAAAGAAAACACACATGTGTTTCTTTCATAACCTTCATTGTGCTCGGAGGAGCGAACATCGGGGAAAAAGGGTTGTTGGGATTCGTCTGATAACCCGCCGACAAAATAAGAGGTTCTGCAGATCAAACATGAGGATGAAGAACAAAACACACTGATGTCAGACTCATGTTCAGAGAAGGAAATACAACACAAATATGTATGTTTTTCAAGACCTCAGAGGCCTGACATTACACTTTCTTTGATATCTGGAATTTTGACAGGTTGCTTAATTTTACATTTATTTTTATAAAAGAAATGTCTCGTTTGTATTTTCTCTTCATTGGTGTGAAGAAGAAGAGTCTGTTGACACGTTAACATCGTCCACCTTCTTCTGGCTCACAGAACCGGAACAACGGGGACTCTTAATTCATACGAGCATGAAGCACATATTCCTTCCCAAAAGGTTTCTGCACGACGCCAGGAACATTTCCTCCGCGGCTGCTTTGGCCTCGTGTTCGGTCTCCTCAGCCAGGAAGAGAGACCGCGGCCGGGCTGCCAATCACCTAATCGCACCCTGGGGAATAAAGAACCGGGAAACAACCAGAAGAGAGAGGACAAAACACGAACTGGTCCAACACAGAGCACGATGAGCGACGGAGAGGACCAGACGTCGATTGATTCCTTTGGCGAGGCTCACGAACACACGACCCACCAGAGTCCTTTCACATCCAGAGAGTCCAGTTTCTGGACCGCCGATATTTACCCAACTGGAATTTCTGGTTCGGTCTACATCGTTTTTCATGAGGAAGAAGAACTCTGGAGCTGATCGCCAGCTTCTGATCTCCTCCGGCGGGTTCAAACAACTACGTTGTTTCCTGTGAAGACGGAAGTTAATTTAACAAAATACCGTGTTCACGTAACAAACGTACATTTTTTTCAACTTTTCATAGGATATCATACAAACTGTTGTTTGAGGATTCGTTGCATGGCGGTGTGTGTGGCCTTCGAATGAGGATTTAGCTATTGATTTTCATGTTTAATATTTATTAATTTAAATTAGAATGCAGCTTGAAGACATGAAGCATCGACTTTTCAGACCTGGAGGCCCGTTTAGTGTAATAGCCACATTATACATCTTTATTTTGATCAATACATTGCTTTGTCTTCAATGTGATGATTTTTTATAATTGTTTGTTGACCCCTTTAGATTTTGACTTATTCAGATGTATTATATTTCATGATGTTTTTAACGCTAGAAACTAACGTCGGGTGATTTTGTCTTATTGAAGGTAGGCGTGTCTTATTGAAGGTAGGCGTGTCTTATTGAAGGTAGGTGTGTCTTATAGAAGGTAGGCGTGTCTTAGTGAAGGTAGGCGTGTCTTAGTGAAGGTAGGCGTGTCTTATTGAAGGTAGGTGTGTCTTATTGAAGGTAGGCTTGTCTTATTGAAGGTAGGCGTGTCTTATTAAAGGTAGGCGTGTCTTATTGAAGGTAGGTGTGTCTTATTGAAGGTAGGTGTGTCTTATTGAAGGTAGGCGTGTCTTAGTGAAGGTAGGCGTGTCTTATTGAAGGTAGGTGTGTCTTATTGAAGGTAGGCGTGTCTTATTAAAGGTAGGTGTGTCTTATTGAAGGTAGGCGTGTCTTAGTGAAGGTAGGCGTGTCTTATTGAAGGTAGGTGTGTCTTATTGAAGGTAGGTGTGTCTTATTGAAGGTAGGCGTGTCTTAGTGAAGGTAGGCGTGTCTTATTGAAGGTAGGTGTGTCTTATTGAAGGTAGGCGTGTCTTATTAAAGGTAGGCGTGTCTTATTGAAGGTAGGTGTGTCTTATTGAAGGTAGGCGTGTCTTATTGACGGTAGACGTGTCTTATTGAAGGTAGATGTGTCTTATTGAAGGTAGGTGTG